>JAAGAY010139449.1:0-43480 GCA_011801015.1 Ardeotis arabs
CCGAGCGGCAGCCCCTGGCAGCCCCGCCGGGCGGCACCGCCCCCGGCCCCTTCCCGCCGGCGCTCGGCTCTCGGCGGCCGCCTTCCGGCGCCCGTGGGCGAGGAGCAGCGGCAGGAAGCGGCGGCGGCGGGCGGCTCACCTGGGCCGGGCCGGCGGCGCCCCCGCGGAGCCCCCGGGCGCGGGCGGGCGGGAGCGGCGCCCGGCGGGACGCCCCGCGCAGCGGCTCCATGGCGACCGCGGCGGTGGAGCCGGTCTACGGGCTGTCGGAGGACGAGGTGGGTCGGGGCGGGGGGCGGCGGGCGAGCCCCCGCGGGTGGTCGTGGCCGCGGCCGCCCTGGGTCCGGGCGCGGAACCGTGTGTGTGCCCGTGCCCGCGGTGCCCGCGCACGTGTGCGCGCCCGCACCCGAGTGTGCCGGGGCGCGGGGGCCGCACCCGCCGCGGGATGACAGGCGCCCTTCGCCCGGCCCCCCCATCGCCGTGAGCCGCGGCGGGGGAGGCTGCGGGGAGCGGGCCGGGGCGAGCAGCCCCCGCCGGCCGGCCGAAGGTCGAGGGTCGGTGCGGGAGGGCGCCCGGCCCGCCCCGCCCCGGGGGCTCCGCGCCCCCGCGCTGCCGGCTCAGCGGCCGGGCCCCTTCCCGCTGGGCGCCGGTGCCCGCAGCCCTGGCAGGTGCGGCCGCCGCCTGCGAGGGGCCGAGGGCGGCTGGAGCCCCCGCGCCGCCCCGTGCCCGCGGAGCGGCTGCCCGGGCGGGCCTGGGCGCTCAGCCGTGGGGCCGGGGAGCGCTTCCCGGGCTCGCCCCTCGCCCCTGCGCGCCTCAGGCGGGGCTGGCGGCGAACAAAGAGCCGGGGCTGGCGGCGGAGGTGCCGTGGGCGGCGGGTGGGTGCGCGGGCGCTGGTGCGCGGCCCCGCCGGGCTCCCCGGGAGGAGGCCGCTCGGTTCCAGAGGAGGAGCCGCGGGGGCGGCCCGTGGGTCCCCCGCCCCGGGCTGGTGTCGGGCACAGCCTGGTAAATCGGGTAGGACCCTGATAACTGATCACGCTGCCCTGGCTTTGTCAGCCCGGTCTGCCGCACAGGGACGCGTGCGGTGCTAACAAACATTACATATGCTCGGGCAGAGCCGTCCGCTTTATCGCCCCGAACGCTAAAATTGCAGCTGATGGGCTTCTGATCCCAGTGCCTTGGTGAGGTGCTGCTTTTTCTTAGTGGGCAGTGTAACAAAGCGTCAGAAAAGGGACGGGCTGCGTTACTGCTCCGGGATTTCAGTATATCAGCGTTCGTATCGGGCATACTGCTTGCCCGGCTTGTAATTTTACAGGAATGAATAATGGTAATTATAACAATATTACATCCAGTTTTATGGGACTAAACATGAAGGCCTATCTGTCAGTCTTTCTGAGGTAGAGAGGAAACTGGCGTGAAAAAATGTTCCGACTGTGGAAGCTGCCAGACAATTTTATTACCTATTATATCTGAATAGCATCAAATCTAGATGACTGTACTGCTTAATTCTAATTGGAAAGGAGGCTCTTTGGCTGGAGTGGGTGTTTTTATAAAGGGAGGGTGGTTAGTTGCTTTTGTTGGTTTATAAAGCTGTGGGTGCTGCCTCATTTAAAACGCTCTGTATGTGTGCAAAGGTAGGGAAGAGCAGAGCGTGTTGCAAGAGCCTTGGGCGCTTAAGATGGCAAGCGCTAAATTGGAGGAGAATCTTTTCCTCCCTGGGTTGTTTTCCTAAGCCCTCACGTGAGGACAAGCCTAGCTGACAGCAGCCCAGGCCGCAGGAGTCCCCTGGGCGGCTCGCTCCGGCCAGCTCCCCTGTGCGGGAACTGTGCCACCCAAGCCGTGGGGTAGCCCGGGCCCGCTGCTGAGCCGTCTGCAGTGACCCTGCCTGCGCTTGCTGCTGGAGGGCTCTGCGGGCTGAAGGGACGCCTGGGCCAGCGGGGCTGGCTGTCCCAACGCGGGCACCCCAGAACACTGGGTTGGCGGCAGTTACCTGCTTGCACGGATTTGAGTACATGGGCAAGTGTGACCTGTGAGGAAGAGGGAAACCTGTGAGCCATCCTGCCTTGTCCCGAATCGGTGGCTGAGAACGTAACGCTGGAGTCTGGCTGCTGCTTTCTCATTGTGTGTGTACCGCCGATAGCTTTTGTCCCTGCCTCCTTCCTCGACATATGCTGGTACTCGCACAGAATGTTAAAGAGAGATGGATACACGGAGAAATGTGCTGGACGAGAAGTGCAGCTGCTGGCTGTGCTGTTTGGCACCCGCTGCTCGGCACCCCGCTCTGCGCCGTGGCTCAGGGGCGGAGGGGATCTCGCGCGAGCAAGGGCAGTTGTTGCAGTGGTGCCCGTGTCCCCAGCTGGCACCGGGGGCCTGGCCTGCTGAAGGGCGGCCACGGCCATCCGGGTCAGACGAGGCGTCTGTCACTCACCTCGGGTAAAGCCAAGGTGTTTTAAAAAAAGGACTGCTTGGAAAAGCAAGCCTTTGGTCTCTCCGCGATGACCTGTGATGGTCCCACGTCACGGACGCAGTGATGACCGCAGTCGCCCTACCTGTGAGGAACAGCGGACCGGTTCTTTGTTTTCTGTGTTGCTGAAGATCGTGACTGTGCCGGACACGTCGCAGAACAGAGCAGTGATCATCTGAAAATACGGTAGGAGACTGCAAATGGAAATAGAGTGGAAGAAAGAGGGAGAGGGTGAGGAAGGGCATGGAGGAGAAGGCGGGTGGTACTGCGCAGCCCGATGGGCTGTAATTTCAGTCCACCAGCAGCCTAATCTGTTGTCGAGTCTGTGGTAAACGTGTGGGCAAAGGAGAGCACTGAAGGAGCAGAACCTCCCGGGGGAAGGCAGCTGTACGTAACCTTCATTAAATCTAAAGGGTGGCTGAGAAAGGCAGGTATGTTTACAGTTCCATTGCACACTGGCTTTTGTGGATAATGACTTCCCATTAGCGTTGGCTTGGACTTGTCTCTTTGTTTTGGAAAGCAAAATCTCTTTGCTAGTCTTGAGGGGCCAAGTCATGTACGTGGGCACATTCAGGCTATTAGTTTTCCTTTGTTCCTGCCTCGGTTTGCAATACAGTTTGCAGCGCTCTTGTACACTTGGTGTTTTACGGAGGCCTTATGTTGGACTACCTGTCCTAGCACATCTGCTGATTGGGAAAAGTAGTTATTGAAATGTAAGCTAGACTGGCTTAATGGCTTCACATAAAACCAGCAGTATCTCTTGCAAATAATTAAGCATAGACTTAAGTTCTCCTTGCACAGTAGATATACGTGTCAGTAGGCCTACTTCATGTCTTAAATTAAGCATATGCTTCAGTGTTTGCAGAGTCGGTGCCCACATTAATCTCTGCAAATAGCTGTAATTATCAGTGGATACCTTCAATCTGGACATCTGTTCTTATTTTGTTCAGATACTCTGATGGGCGTTAAGACACTCGGTGATTTAGGGACTTACTGAGTCACAGATGACAAGCCAACCGTTGCATTTAGCCACTGACAAACTGCGTTTTTCTTCAAACGTTGTTTTCATAAACCTGCCTCTTTGTAAAGAGGAGCTCTAAACATTTTAGATTAATCTATTAGCTAAGATCAGCTGTAAATCAAATTCACCTCCTGTGAGTTTTTCACTGTCAGGGTGACTTTAGCAGCGGCGCAGGTTGCGCAGAGGGGCGGTGAATCTCCCTCCTTGGAGCTGCTCAGAAGCCATCTGGGCACGGGCCTGGGCAACCGGCCCTGGCTCGGGCGGGGGGCGTGGGCCAGGTGACCTCCGGCGGTCCCTGCCAACCCCAGCCGCTCTGTGATTCTGTGCAATAACATTTACAGAGTCTGCTGGGGACTTAGGTGCTTTCATGCAGCCTTTAAGTACCAGTACACTAAGAAAATGAAGAGCTGAAAATGTCTGTGTTCCTACGTAGGGCGCTCCTTCCAGCCGACGCTGCATATCCGCTGCACGCGCTTGGTTGGTGGGACGGCCGCGGCCGTCTGCGAAGCGCTCCCGCTGTTAACAGCGCTGGCCTCGGGAGCGGAGAGAAAGGAAAGGGGGCGAAACTGGAAGCACCAGCCCAAGTGACGGAAGCGATTTCCCCCAGCCTCCAGCGTTCCTTTGTTTAGGGAGTTCCTGAACCACTGAGTGCATCAGGACCGTTGATTTTTAGGAATTACTGGAGTAATCTCATAAACTGAATTTACACTTTAGTCTTTATTATTTTTTCCCCTGTAACAAGAGCAAGTAAATTCTATGTCCCTTAGAGAAGTACACCTCTCATTCGTTTCAGTTCGGGTTTCTTGAGAGTCGTGGAGTCGAATGTGGCCCAAACAAAACGGAAGTTTCCACAAGTATTCCCTTCCCCTTTCTCAGTGTGCTTGGGTGGAAGAAAAACTTACAGCTTCTTCTATCTCATTTGGTTAAATAAATGATGTGTCTTCAGAAAAAAGATCCTTGAAGAAAGAGTATCTTTTTGTATTTTAAAGTATAGGCAAAGGAGGAGTTTGTATGGGAAACCGCTCTCTCCAATTCCAGCGTTCTTCTATTTTCAAGTTCTAGTCAACTTCCATGACTTGTGATTGAATGAACTGAAATTACAAGCTTCCTACTGAGATGACATTTTGTCATACATTAGAAATTGCCAAAAAGGAGCTTCTGTTCATGAAAATATCTTGATGCATGAGATATTATTGCATATGCCTTAAAATAAATAGTTCTGGGTGTAGTCCTGCAGCTTAACCTTTTTTTCCATCTTAATTCTTGTGTACTGTGCTGGGCAAAGCATCGTGTGTGAGAAATGAATCCTGAAGGAGCCAAGACTTTTGGTAAACGCAAGCAAAAACAGTTTTCAGGTATGATGGAAATGGGATCCTGTAAAGCATAGGCTTATTTATAATTTATCTAACATCAGAGTAAAGAATAAAAATGAGACTTGTCGCACTGATGTCGTGGTGACGGACAGCTTGGGCCGCGAGGTGACAAGGAGCGTGGCTGCAACGCAATGGGTAAGCTGTCTTTTTGTGCAGACCGCTTAATGTGAGGCATGTGGGAAGCTGGCTTTTGTGTCTCGTGTTTACGTGTTCCCGATGGATTTGTTGCTCTGGAATGATCTCCTTGAGGGTGTCTCCTTCCCTGCGCTTGAATGTCCTGTTAGAGAAGCTGGTCTGTGCATGTCTGAGTGCCATCCGTGAGACGGGGCTGCGGAGGCTTCGAGAGGAACAGGTTATCGCACTGCTTACCGATTAACTCGAGTTATTCCCGAGGAGAAGGGCTTCGGTTTTTCCTCCCCCACTTGCCTCGCTGACAAAGCAGTGGCCTAGTGGAGTTCAGTGTTGTATTTCTCTCTCTTGCACTTTAAGCAATCCGTAAATGTTTGACAGAGGCACGCTGGCGAGTCGTTGGGGAGTTCCAGGTGGGGGTGGTTAGATTTAGGGAACGTTTCCTGATACACTGCCTTGGTGGTAAAACTGTCTCCTGCTGCCCACCCCGCATCTCGCCGCAGTTGTACAGCCGGGGGTTTTTGGAGCCCGGGCTGTCCCCGCAGGGCCCCTGCCAGGCCTGGCTCTCCAGCGGTGTCCCCACGGTGTGTGGTTCCCAGCTGGGCTCCCGGGGCAGCGCGGGAGGGCTGGGCGTTGCGGCACTGGAAGAGCGCTGGATGGGTGACCACCTTTCAGAGGGCATGGGGCATCGCTGCGGGTGACCCGCCGGAGAAGCAGCTTGTAGACGGGGGTGGTTCCTTGTCGAGCGCTGCCGGAGCTCGGCTGTAAGGTGGAAAACGGGCAGGGCAGCGTGCGGGGGCCAGTCTCCCTCCGGGTGCATCATCTGGCTCCGCTAGCTCCAGCTCAGTCCACTGCTTACGTGAGGCAGGAGGCTTTTATGTAGAAAACCCTTCAGTTCCTGAGAAGATACGCTTTTTGTGAACAGCGCTGTGAATGCAGGCTCTCTAAAGAGCGAGGCCTGTTGTTTCTGCTCTGAATGCGCCGGTTATGTAAAGGCGTAATTCTTTCGTTGGAGTGTGAGCAGGGGCCTCCCTCGGTCACAGCAGTGACACAGTGTCTTAGTAATATGCAGTTCAGAATAGTAACTTTTTATTGACTTTTTAAATGGGGGAAAAATAATGAGTTGCTTTTATAGATTCTAAGCGCATTGGCACGTAAAACTTTAAATGATGATTAAAAAGTCCCAAAGTCCAGATAAGGAGGCCTTTCATAAATGAAAGGGCTGGCGTATCTACTTGTTGTGGCGTAATAACAAAATTAATAGGCTGTGCTTCTCAGTAGGGCAATAGATTTTTATAAAAGCTTACATTTTAAACCTGCTTTTAAGGAGTTATCAGCGTGTTTTGGCCACTGTTACCGACACTAAGTAGACTCTAGCTTTCGTGTGCAATGAAGGTAGAGACGTTTGAGGTGGTTTGTATTAGGTTGCGGGTTGGAGGGAGCGAAGAAGGGTCAGTTTTCTGTATGTGCCCATTCGGGGAGAGCTCTGCCTCTCCTCCGGCCCGGCTCTCGCGCAGAGCGAGTGGTTATTTCAGTCTTGTGAGGGATGTGCCGCGGGTCGCTGGGCCGTCGCTGTCTCTGCTGCCCACGCACCCGTGCTGGGGAAGGGGTGACGAGCGTCTCGGAGGGTTGCGCGTTCTCAAGATCCGTGTTGTGGGCCGGCCGTTGGAGGGCACTGTGTAGTGGTGGATGTAACCGCAAGGTTATCGCTGTTTCTGCACAGATGCCATTTTCCGGGGAGGTAAACATGGACTGTGAGCCCCACAGGTGTTGAGCAAAGCCTTTCTGCTGCCACAGCAGTCCTCTCAGCCTGGGGGGCACGGCTTTCTCTGCGAGTTACGTCTAACCAATCTCTCATAGGTTTTTTGTCTTTTGTTTTGAAAATCTAACCAGGCATGATATCGGTGCCAAATGAGCTTACCTTCCAGAAGGAATTAAAATTATTATCTTGGGATGTTATGGGGAGAAAGAGCACCACTGCAGCTTCTAGGTTGGAGTTGTGTCTTCAGGCAATGAGAGGTTCAACGAGTTACGGTATTTATCCTTTCTAAACCAAATGCAGCTCGTTATGCAAGACGGACTGTCTCCAGAGGTGCTGTGAGATCCAGAGGCCGCATCAGAGACTGCGGGACGCGGAGCTGTTGTCTTTGTTTATGGCATACCGGTGGGTCACGCTGCGCGAAGCCGAGGCAGCCGCTGTGGGGGCTACGTGAAGCAGCTGTGTGCTGGTGTCGCAAGAGCTGATGGGCACGCAGCCTGTTTGGCAGCTGACTGATTTCAGCTGAATCAGGCTGAACTGACAACCTCTTAGTCCCAGAGGATTACAGGGGGCCAAGACCTCTTGCTTAATTAAACTCTGTGGCACATAAACTGGGACTTTTTTGAGCGGGCTGGAATCCTCTAGGCCTTTTAATAGCGGTGAGGGATGGATTATCTAACGGCTTCAGTCCCTAAAAAGTCATAGATGCTAGATCAGTGTGCAGAAGTAGCTGGATTTAGGTACAGTTTTGTAAATTTTGCTGAGGGTGAACAGAGAAAATCTCACTTTTGTAAATTTCTTTTGCCTTCACTGCTTCCTCTTAAATGTTTGTTTTGATTGTGTCCAGTAAGAGTTTTACTGTAGCTGTAAAAGAAATGCTACTAGGCAGCTCTCTCCCCTTTTAGAAAGAAATGAAGTGTAATCTTGTAAACACTCTGTTATTTTCGGTAAGCCGGGTAAGAATGCAGTGGCAGGTTGGGTGACTTCTCCGACTTGCGTGCTGGGAGAAAGGAATGTGGTTTTACTGCTAGTGTGCTCAGCTCAGGGCTTGAGCTGCTGCCATTTCATTTTTAAAACCTGCCAGGGGTTTTACCTTCAGCTGGGACCAGAGCTGTAGCTTTCAGAAATACTTAACCCACTGTCATGCCAACTTTTTCCAGCACGTAAACTGCCGAGTTCCTACCGCTGGAGCGTTCCCTTCCCCTGCTCCCTCTGGCTCTTCCTCTGCCTTCCCACAAAGAAGGAAGAAAAACAAAACCTCAGGAAAGGGATTGCTTTCTGCAAAGAAGCAGCAATCAACCAGCAATTCATTTTAAAATAAGAAGTGTGGTTAAATTGCTGGGGCCTGGAAGCTAACTGCAGTTCAGATAGTTTTGAAAAACCAAAACACAACACTGAAACAACCCCAGACCCCCACAGAACACATAAAAACCCCTTGATTCTTGCAGTGTATTGTGAAGTGTCTGTCTTGAGATGGTGTCTTCACTGGCAACAAACTCAACGTGTGTACTTGTTCATTTTTCCCTCCCTCTGTTCTTTTAACGTTAATTCCTGTGCGCTGGCAGGATGTAGGTGTTTGTCAGAATCCTGATTTCTGGAATTAGGAACCTTGCCTGTAATCAAAAGAAATAGCTGCAGTTCTGAGAACACTGGCAGGATGTGAATAACTCCAGGAATGAGCTGTGCTTTGCCGTGAAGATACAGTACCTTATTTTTGTGCCTAGCTGCTCGGATCAGTGGTGTTTTACCGGTGTCACGCCGGCTCAAGGCAGGTTTCCCTTTTTTAGTGTAGTTTATCCGCTGGAGAAGAGCGGAATTGTTTGGAACGGTGCACATCGTGCTGTCCCCTCTCCTTTGGCAGATCCTAGTTCTGAATAATCCTGGCTTGAGGATGGAAGTACGTTCATATAATCTGTGCTGTTCGGTGTTTGTTTTTAATTGAGAGCAGTTGGAAGTCTTGCTCTTCTTAAGCACCTTTATGTAGGTGGTCACACTGCGTTCATGGCAGGATTTCGGGGAGATGGCAGTGACGAGTAACTCTGGAAGGTGTCCTGGGGTGACTTCCTCACCAACTGTCTATCTGGTACCTGCTGTGGTGGGGAAAAACTCCCCTCTGGCCTCTTCCCAGTGGGACTGGACGTGAGGACTTGAGCGTGCCGCTCCGTGAGCCTTGGCTGGTGTCCGTGTGCCGTGAGGTGGTCAGCGCAGCTCAGGCGCTGCTCTGCTCTTCTGTTCCCCTGCCACGGGACAGGTCGTGGTTGTGTTTGGTCTTTGGAGGATGAAGCAGCATTTTATATTCCAAGAATGAAGTGCTCTGGAAGATAAACTAGCAGCAAGGAAGAAGTTTTCTGGGATATGCTGAAGGGAGGAGAGCCAAAGGAATTTTTTTGGTTTTGCCCTCTGCTTGCAGTCCTCCTCCTCTATCTGTTTATCCAGTTTCTCTGATGAGAGAGAGAATATCAGGTCTCCTTCAAGCTGTGGAGTAACTTACGTAAGCTGTCATCAACTTCTGAAATAAGTCAACAAAAGTATTTAGCTTTTTAATCATTGAGAAATTACAATAGAGACATTGCTTCACATTCTCAGTATTTTATTTTTTTTCTGCTGAGCACCAGCCAGGCTTCTTTTCTTCCTAGCTTTTGGTGTGTCTGTTTGAAATCTTGCTTCATTTCTTCTGCTAAATGAAAGCAGAGACATTTCACTCGAACTTTTTTTGTCTGTTTGAACAAACTTAATAAATGACCTTTTTTAAAAAAAGAAAAGTTCTGGGCTGATTTTTGTGAGTTTTTGCCACCACTCCTTATGGCCAGCTAGTGATAACGTGTTCTAGCCAGTGCGTAATGGAAACCGTAGTCTTGCAGTCATCAGATCCTGATTCTGCTGTGCCCAAAAAGAAATAATAGTAATTGAAAAAAACCCCGAGTGAAAATGAAAGACTGGCTTTCTGTTATAAACAGGTTGCCTCGCTTTCTTGGTTTTGGATTCAGAGATAGGGATCTGGTCCCTGGAAGGGCCTTGGGCCTTCGGTCCCTGGCCCCGAGGAGGTGAGACCGTTTTGATGGTGCCAGGTTTTTGCCTCTCTTACTCTCTTCAGCGCTTGCTTTTAGCGGGTCAGGAAGCCATTTGCTGGCCCAGTTGTGCCTTGGCTGGTATATCTACACCTGTGAGTCAAAGGATGTCTTTGGGTGTCCTTCCGGTTTTTCGTGTTTGTGTGTGCTTCCTCGGGTAATAGAGAGCTCTGGAACTTAAATTGGAAAGGGTCAGGAGATCGTCTGGCTCTGCACTGGCCGACTTCTGCCCCTGAGGCCACTGAGTGGCAGACTGTCCCGGCCCAGCTCCCAGACGTGAGCAGCGTTGCGCTGGGGCTTGCTGGGTGAACTGGGTCCGCTCTGGAGCGAGGTGAGCAGATGGGTTTCCTGGGTGCTGCCACCCAGCCACCCACAAAGCAGAGCTGGGTCCGTTGGGCAGTGCTACGTGGGGATTGCTGGAAAGCTGCTGCTCTTGTCCGGCTGCTCAGAAAGCCTCAGAGCTTCGGGGGGTGTGTTGCACCTCTTGCAAAGGTTTCGAGGTGTGGCCTTGTAAGGTCACAGAGGTTGTCTCAGATCTCAGCTGGTGTTGTGTGTCTAGTAAATCCTGGAGTGTCACTTGGGTATGCTACTAAATTCAACGTTATTTTTAAAGCTTTGCAGTCCTGGCACAACTGTCGAATGGCAAAGTCTGAAGGTGTTAGAAAAGCTGATTCCCGGTGGTGGCGAGGCGTTGGCGGAGGGGAGGTGACCAGGTGGTCCCAGCATGCTAGCTCTGTGCCAGGCGGGGGACGGTAAAGGCTCCATGGGTTCTGGTGTGGAAGAGAAGGGTCAAGGTTTGCGCTGGGAAGGAGGAGGCCAGGCTGAGGCCATCGGTGGTGGAGACAGGCCAGGCATCTGGAAGTGAAGCTAAACTGGCTGCTCCTGGAAGAGGTCCTTTAGCCCAGTTTATTAAAATGAACTGAAAAGTGGATTTCTGGGCTCAGTCTGGTGCTGTGTGCCACGGCTCCCTCGTTGCCCTGGTTTCCTGCTGCTGGGAGGCTGGGGCAGGCACGGGCAGAGCTGGCTGGGGTTGGCTCCCCAGCTGCCCTTCATCTTGCTGCCACCTGTGAGTCGTTATGGGACAGTCCACCTCGCTGCCACCTGTGAGTCGTTACGGGGAGGTCCATTTTGCTCGCGCCTGCGAGTAGTTACGGGTCGGGTGCCCGAGCGTGAGGGCAGTGTGTGTGCAGCAGCTCCTTTAGCAGAGGGAGTGGAGGCTGCTGTGGTGAGGCGGTGGCTCCTTGAGCAGCTCGCACGAACCTAGTGGGTTTGCCCTGCTGAAAGGGACGTCCCGCTGTCTCTTGCGCATCTCGGGATCTTCTGTGAACCAGTCCAAACTGCGAATTTGCAAGCAGCTGCCCGTCTCTTTGCGGGGCTGTTGACTTGCAGTAGCTGCCAGAGAGGTGATGAGAGTCAGAGGTATGTGGCAGGAGCTGCTGGGGTGGTGGTGAGGGTGTGTGCGGAGAAGGCAGGGCAGGGCAGGGCTGTGTGGTGGCCGTGAGCTATCAAGTTGGCTGTTTGGATCTCTTGAATTCAGAGCTTGGCTGGAATCCTGACCCTGATGAAATCTGTGGTAAGTTTGTCTAAAGGCAGCTCATCTGTTGCCTTCTTGAAATGTTAAATGGACTAACTCTAGCAAACAAGTCGAGAAAATACAGGTTTCTTGAGTTTGCCTTTGTTGGGAGTGGTGGGAGGGACACATGGTGTGTGGACAAAACTGTACATCTCCGCTTTCTGCTTACGCTGGTTTAGCCTTGTTAACAAAGCCACAGAATTGCTGCTTCTGAAAGAGCAAGCAGCAGTGCACTTGCTAACCTCTGCCCTTAGTAGGGTGTTGTATATATTATAAAATACTGGCTTAGCCGCCGCTTCTAAGTGTGGAGCCAAAAGAACTTGAAAATTCTCTGTTTTGGACAAGTCTTGCTTAGTGAACTACGTGGTAGCCAGAGACTGTATGGAGTAAGGAAATGGTGTATTTGCAATTTCATTTTCTAGCTGTGGGAATGCTGTAATTGTTTAAAGTCTCAGCGTTACTGGGCTCTCCTCCCTGGCTCTCTTTATATGTACTTTTTCTCTCTTTTTTAAAAATGTGACCTGGGTGCTGAAGTTCACACACAAATGGATCGGTAGATAGACGCTCGGGGAGATGGTGAACTTCCCGGCGCTCCCTGAGAAAGCTGGGTCAGGAGGACAGGGAGCGGCAGGGTGCGAAGCTGAGCGCCTGGATTTGTGCCGTAGTAGAGGAGCCGCCTCACTGCAGAAGTTGCGTATCCCGAGGTGTAACTCTTTACTGGTGCCTGCAGTGGCATTTGGTAAGCCTGGAAACGCTCAAAGTACGGAGTAGCTAGAACTTCTGGGGTGGTTTTCCAATTACTTATGATTTTTCTTATTGGAATGCCAAAAATTAAATATTGCCTTTGTATTTTTAAGTAGCACGTCAGTACTGTACGTTGCTTTGTACTGAGTTTTTCGTGGCTATAGATATATTTAAACAGGCACAAACAGTCTGAGCATTGTGCGGGTACAGTCACTTACCTGAACTTGTGGAAACTTCTTGAATCTCACCGAGTTCCTGACTGAACAGTAGCATTTTCCTTATGGTTAGGAGGCGTTCTCCAACTATGACAAAAGTGGTTGCTCTTAAGATGCGATTTATTTTTTGTACGTCGGAGGAGCTAAATGAGCATCTTACTGCAGCTTCAGTGGGGAGGGTGGATGGCTTCGCTTGCCCCTTGCCCCTCCCCAGCTCCAGCTGTGAGCCCTTCCTGCCCTTAGTGCTGGCACTCTTCTCGTATCGGGGTAAATTCATTCAGTGTGGCTAAAAAGGATTAAAAATAAATCCCAATTTAGGACAGGTTAGCTTTCTGCTGCTTCAGTGAGTTAAATTTGCCTGCTGTGCAGTCATACAGTCCTGCCGTTGTCTCAGATAAGCGGTGGAGGCATGTGGTTGGATGGGTGGGAGAAAGACCTTTATTTTCCTCCTTACTGTCTGTTTGTTTTGTTCAGTTCCATCTGGTCAAGTCTTGTCACTTAATGTTTTATTCCTCTTTTCCAGTGTCTATGGAAAAAGTTAACTCCTGGAGGTCAGGTAGGAAATAGCAACCATAATGCTAAAGATTCCTGTGCGAGTTCAGCCAGGATTTTGGGTGAACAGTGCCTGTTCCCACAGCCTTGGCACGAGGAGGCGCTTCTCATTTCAGGTTCTTGTGTGAAGGAGCTTTGCTGTTTTGTTTTCCCTTGCAGGGTAGGCTGGTCCCAACAGTACTGTGACAACCTGTGTCCTGACAGCGTCCTGCACGGTGACTCACCAGTGCTCGCGGGGAGCAGCGGCTCATTAGATAGCACAGTAAGGAGGATGAGTCTTGTTTCCTGTCTGCTCCGTTGATGGTACCTCCCTGCCTCTGAACATCATGGTCCTACCCAGCAGGAGGGCTTGCTTCTGCTGTCTTGTCGTCTCCTTGGCTAGATCCTGTGCTAGCGCTCGCCCACGGTTCTCGTACTGATCCTCCTCCAACAGTAATGGTTGATAAAAGGCTTTTAGGAGACAAGTCCAAGAGCGTTCTCACTGAAAAGTAGGTATTCCTAGGACATGAGCAGCCTGGGAGTTCCACGGGTGTTTCTGCTGTCTCACAAGCTTCTTTCAGGTGGTGACCGTAGCCGGCGGTTTAACTAACAGTAGTCTTGGCTGTGCCGTGTCATTGTCACTTCACTGAACTCTTGATGAGTAACAGTTACAACACATCCTTTGTGCGGCAGTTTTTTTCAACTCATCAGAGAAGTATGCTCTGTTAACTTTGTGCGGTGCTACCTGGAGTAAGCCCAGGGTGTTTCACCTGCCGTGTCTCTCTCTGTGCGTCTGTTCCTGGTCTGTAGTACCGTTCAGCGCTGGGGCAGAGAGGCCAAGGAGTCGCTTTTGAAGACCAAACTGGACGGAGCCCCAGGCCAGCTGGTCTGAAGTTGGTATTGGCCTTGTAGGAGCAGGAGCTTTGGTTAGAGATGTCCCTTCCAATCCATGCTATTCAGGGACACTCAAGTCTCCAGGGCTGCTGAAGTACTGTACAGATAAACAGTTTCTCAGAGCATGGTTTTTCCACTTTTCAGATTTTTTTTGTATTCTGGATTCATTTGCGTGCCTTGGTTTATCCTACTGATTAGGAGGCAGCTTTGGGCTGACTAACCAACAGATTTTTTTTTTTGAGTGCTTTTCTAACAGTGATAGCTGTCAAAGCCAAGTTTAAAAAGGCATCTCCTTTGCCTGATAACTGTTTCCCTAAGGAATCCGTGGAGGCTTTTGTTTGATTCATTGGGCTTCCTGGTCTGGCTGGCTGTGTACCCGCACGGGCGAGCCGGTGGAGTCGGGACTCCAGGTAGTCTGCGTGGATGCTCGCTGCTGCCACAGGAACGTGAGAGCTGCGCAGGAACAGAAATGGGCTGGGCTAAGGGTTAGAAAGCCAGGCATAAACGTGGTGACCAGCAGTGTTCCAAAGCCATCTTTAGTGGTAAAAATGGGTAGTTAACTTGAATGGAACTCTTTTTAAGGTAACACCACATATATTTTTTTCCAGTTTTTTTTTTTCAACATGGATTATCCTAATGGTGCTGTCCGGTTGCCTCTTTTATCCAGCAGGCACCTTCTGGTTCTGTAGTTTAATTAGCATGATAAAGAACCTCTTGCGCTCTCTCCCCTGAGCTGAGGCTGTGATTTCGTTTGTACCTAGTTCTGTTGAAGGCCCAGCTGCGCGCACAAGGGTGGTGGCTATGCTTTTCTTGAACCCGAGGGGTGGGTGCAGCGAGGACCGTCCCGCAGACCTCCTTGTCCTGCAGCGGCTGGGCCTGCCAGGGCTGGGGGGACGTCAGAGCTGTTTTGCAGGGCCGTCCTGCGGTGGTACCAGAGGCCATGGGAAGCGAAGCCGCGCAGTCAGGTTGTGGTTTTGTCTTGCTAGTTTCTGTTGTGGTTTAAAAAGTCCCGTGTTGTCAAACAGAGTACCGCTGAGTGGTTGCAGGCGGGCTGTGCGTTGCCCAGGAGGTCGCTTGTCCCCGTGTGCCTGCGTGCTCTTAGCGCAGCGGCCTCACAGCCCCTTCTGGAAGCTCTCAAAGCCCCAGCTCCTTCGTGACCGCGAACGAGCGGCCTCAAAGCCTCAGAGTTCAGGTGGTAAGGGTGGTAGCTGATGTGTTTTCAAGTCTTGTGGAGATCTTACGATATTATGTGCCTACCTGTGTCCCTTTTCCTTAGAATACTGTCCAAAATATGGGTTGGAACTGTGCATATTTCAAAGCATTTCAGTCATGACTCCAGTCGCTGTGTTTTGATTGACGTTGTTATTAAAGAAATGCCCCTGACACTTGCTTGAATTGATTTAGCAAAAACTAGTGGTGTTCTCTCATCCAGCTGGCGCTATGAAAATTTACCTCTAATCTGCTGTGCTAGTCATGGAGTCTGATTTTATTTTAAGTCCATCCGTTCAGTTTTGAACTACTTGATTTGTTTTTCTCTATTTCGCTCCGGTGAAAGAGGATGGGACATAATGCAGCACAGGTAACTGTGAACTGCGTGAGTGTGTTCTGCGCTGTGCAGCTACCAGCCAGCTGGCTCAGCTGCCATGTGCTGCGTGCCTTCGCTGGTCTGTGCCCGACAAGGGATGGAGTTTTTGTTTCAGATTCCTAAAACTTGCCCGGGAAGCGAAGCCGTTAACCTGTGCAGCAACACCGCGTGAGAGGCGGTTTGAAGGCGAGTGGTGAAATGGCTGTTGCAGCCTGTAGCTGGCAAGGGACGACATTAAGCGCTGTGTCCGCCTTTGTTTTCTTGGCAGCTTGGGCTCAGTACTTCAAACGCCAGGACTGCGGCGTTTGGAAAATGGAATTGGGGTCCGCAGTTGGGTGTAACTCAGCAAGCTGGAATACCCATGCCAGCAGTGTTTGGTAGCGCAGGAATGCACTACAGAAGCACTGTGTGTCACTGCTAGCGTTGCTGTGGAAACCTGGATTTTAGCACCGGCTGATTTTGGTGTGTTAACGCTCGGCGTCCTGATGTTTATCAGAGAAGTGAGGCAGCGTTGCAGCTGATGTCCAGCCTGGAATTGTGCTGGGGCTGGTGAATTTTGGGGCTGTCACACCGCTGCCCCCAGCGCCACACCGGCGCTGCTGGATGTCTGACCCAAGATAGCTCCTGTCAGGAGGTCAGACCATCTTCTGGTGTGTCCTGGGGCTGGCTTTGCTTTCCCAGGAGCCTTCTGCTAGCTTACCTCCTGGGGCTGCTGGGGAGCAGGGACGTGCTGGGACCCTCTCCTTCGCTCTGTCCCTGTGGGCAGGCTGGGGCCGCACCGGAGGGCAGAGCTCGTGGGGAGCTCCTTACCTTGCCGGAGCACCCTTCTGCGGCAGCAGCAACGGCTGCCTTTGGTCAGGACAGGTTGTGTGGGGAAGAACCCGTTACCAGGAACACGTCTTGTGTGGTTTTGGTGCTGTTCCGTGTGAGCGTGATATCCCTGAAATCCAGAGCTCTGTGTGGAAGGAGCCGTTCACAGCTCTCATCTGGAATCCCTGGATTTCTCTTGCTCTGACATTCACGTAAGTCGTGTGTTTGCCTAGCAACAGCTTTTTTCATTTTGTGACACTTGATGTTTTTCTTCCTGTTGGATACCGTGATCTTGTTTGTGCTCCCTGTGAAACCAGGCGGTTATGCTCCTCTCCTCCACGTCGCTGTTAGCGTTACTGAGTTACGCCTCCTCTTCAAGCCTTTGTTTGTATCTGGCCTGTGCTGTTAAGGACCGGAGCATGAGGATGGGTGCAGTTCTTGACCTTTGGGTTTCATGTCTGACGTCTGGTTGCAGGCTGCGCTCTCGATGTCGTCTTGGCTAAAGGTGGTGCTCATCACCCTTCAGAAGATGTGGAAGCCCTTCGGCCGTTGATGCTGTCCCTAGCCTTGTGTAGCTTAGACTGGAACGTACTTGCTGTTTTACTGACACCAGAGAGATCTTTGGTTTTGAACAAGTCTTCCAGTCAAATGGGAAGAGGTGGTTGTTGGTAAGGGGAAGGAGAGAATGATCTGCACTGCGTGATCGCCTCAGAAAAGCTCCCCCACCCCTCAATATTCCATAAATGCTTTCAGTACCTGAAAGGTGCGTTAAAGGCAGGAGGTGTATGACAGCACCGGACAGCTGGTATGTTGATTTACTGTCTTTTACAGTTTTCCGACCTCACTTGTAGGTTTGGGGAAGGCTGGGTGAGGAAAGAATAGCGTGGCCATATCACTATTTGAGAGCTAAAGACATTGTGAGGAGATCACGCTTCGCTGCTGATGGATGCTCTGCTGATGGAACATTTAGATGCTCCCATCAGAAAAGAGTAGCAAATTAAGTGGGAGGCTTTGCGTGCCAGTGAAGGTCTGTTGGGTGGGCCAGCACTCTTAAAGAATGTTAACTAAAAATCACCCTTTTGCATTCCGGCAGTGACTTGGGAAAGAGTGCTTGTGAGATTCTTCCATTTATTTCAGCTGACTTACAGTTTAGTGGTAGTTCTGGCCGTGCTGCTGGGCTGGAGTATGGTCCAGCTGGAAAATGACTGAGCTGAGAAGCTGCTGTGCTGCTTCCTCCGAGATGATCGAAATGAAACAAGACAAAGTTGTTGCAGAAGTTTGAAAGCTTAGTGATTAATGTTAATTTCTCACTCTCATTACTGCCTCGCATCTTTGGCAACCCACCTGTTGTGCTGTGGCTTTTCTGTTTTAGTCACCTTCCCATCGCCTGGCGGTTACTCGTTACACGGGAGGAGCTTGTACTTCTTGGGCGCTGCTCCTTCTGTCCTTCCCTGCAGCGCCGCTCCGAGTGCCCCAGCCTGCCTCGGGATCGCGTTTCATGGTGGTGGGTAACTGCATTAGGCTCAGGCTGACAGAACACACTCTGGTCACTCAGAGTCCGCTGTGTTTCAGTCTTTTTCCTTTTCTGGTTTTCACGTGTTAAAGCTTCCTTTTTGCTTGTAAATTGTTGATGTCTGTGTAGATTGGCGTAAGGGCCTGGAAGTCTGTTTGATCTCTTGGGAAAAGGATGTTGTGCTTAAGTCACTTTCACTTTAGATGTGTCTTTACCAGTCCCTCTGTATTGCTTCAGCAGGCTCGTCTGTGGGACTCCTTCGTGACTGAACACGCAGGGTAGAATGCTGCATCTTTTCTTGTTCTCGGTGTTCAAAATTAATTTATCTTTTGAAGTGTTCCCTGCAAAACACGCTTCGGCTAAATGTCTTGACGATGCTTTGTGGGGGTTTTATGGAAAAGCCAGAAGTTAGACAAAACGTTCAGATACTTTCCTTAGCTGAACTCTTGGCGGTTGCTTGAGTCGGACGTGTTGTTTATTGGAGAGCTTGCCTGCAGAGGGAACGTGTTTTTGAGTGAGTACTTGCACTCCCTGGTGTTCCCTGCGGAACGTGGGAGGAGAGGAGAGCCCAGAAGACTTTGTAAACAGGCTTTGGCTGAGCAGTGCAGTTCGTGCGTGCTGGCCGGGCTCTCCCGGCAGAATCCTCTGTTTGAACCTGCGAGAACGCTATTGCTTTGGAGACGGCTTTTGTTGTCTGGGTGGTATTCACTTGGGAACGAGAAGTTACCTGGATAGTGTAGAAATTCTGGGAAGTTTGGGGATTTTTTCTTTTTGCATTAAATTTTCAGCTTGCCAAATAAATCTCAGCACAGCCACCCTCATTCTTGTTTTGTGCTTGGTGGTTTAACACAGTCTGTCTAAAGCCTTAACGGACAAAACGGCTTACCCCGCTGCGCACACCGCACTGCCTGGCATTGCTGTAGGAAATGTTTTAATCGTAGTCCTTTGTCGTGGCATCTCGGAACGTACTACAGCTGTGTTCCTTTACTGATGGTTTTGTGGGTAACTGCATCTCCTAGGTTTTGGGCTTCCTTTGGGCAACAACTTAGAGCTGCTTTCAGTTAGGTTTGACCAAGTGTGGCAGGAGGGAGAGAAGAGGTAAAGGAGGGATAACTTTATTTTGTTTGCCTCGCAGCACTGCTGACGCCTGTAAACTTTGCTTGACCTTTTTTACTGCCCGATTTTAGCACTTTTCTTAGCGTGGTACATTCCTCACCAGCAGTTGCATTTCCTAGAGCTGTTCCCTGGTCTGGGCAGATTTTGCTGTGTTGGATACAAGCAGCGGCAGTGTGGGGTTGTGCGTAGGCCGGGTAGCAGTACGTAAAGTGTCTGGGGCTGCACGTTGTTTTGAACTCCAGCGCATACCGAGTGGTACCCTGTTCCGGGAGGCAGTTCTCTGTGCGGTTGGATTTGGTATCTCTGCAGCAGCTCTTAGCTGTTTTTCTCTCCGCTTTGTGCAGCCACAGCAATGACTTAGAAGCAAAATTGGACTTTCTGTTGATCATCTTTGTTATTTCTGAAAGGGGACGTAACTTCATTTAAACCTGCCTGGAGGAAACTAACTTCATTCTTCAGACTACTTCTGTTAATTGGTGTTATCCCAAGAGCTGCTCACCGCTGTACTTCGTTCACCGTGATATTCATTTCTTGTCTCGGGAAAACAATCCTGTCCTTGCTTCTCAATGTCCTTGACTGAGCTCTCTGAAAGGACAAGACTTCACGGTGTTAGAAGCACACCCTTCGCACGCAGCTCTGTGTCAGCTCCCCGTGCTGCTTCACTGGCGAGTTCCTGCTGTCCTAGGGAGAGACGCTTTAGGACTGGGCTCAAGTTAGTCTAGAACTCTGGTGTCTAAAATGATCTAGGGTCGGTGTCTAAAATGATGAGCTAGGGTGTTAATAGTTCTGAAGATGGCTTGTATTTGTTGTCACAGGCTGCTGAGGTAGGCACAGCTGAGTGAACTAATATGAAACCCCAAATCATGAAAACTTCCTACTGGTTGTGTAATTTTGGGACTGCAGCCACTTGTGGGGAAGAAGTTTTTGGTTCTACCTGCTTGTTACTGGCGCTTGATCGCATTGCTAACACCACAGAAGATGGGATAGAAGCTGTTCAGTTGCCTTGTAACTCGACTAAGGAATTCTGAAATGCTGTGCCCTCTGCTCCCTCCTTTTTCTGTTTCTTCCAAAAACATGCATCTGCGCTTCTCTGGGATGCGGTCCTACTCTGAGATGATGAATGACTGACCTTATTGCAGATCTTCTGCCATACAGCGATTCTGAATGTGGTTTTTGTTCCGTGCATTGAGCCACATTTTGCATCCAGAATGCCTGGCAGAACACAAAGTCCATCCTTTGTTTTGGATAATGAGTGTTGAATATTTTAATGAGTGTTTCTTAGTCTAGTCAGTGTCAAGTGACTGAGGTAACCTCTGAGCTTGGTCCAGCAACAATCCATTTATTTATAGGATTTCAAAATTCTTAAGGAGTTCCCTATGAGCAATTAATACAATTTAAAAAAACAACAACAGAAAAAAAAAAAAACCAAAAACAAAAAAAAAACCACAAAAAACAAAAAACCTGAACCAAAGCCAAAGCAAACAATACACCGAACCACCCAAAACAAAAAAACCCCAACCCCTATGCCTTCCACCCTCAGCGTGTACAGAAATTATTTATATAAAGAAGCCAAAAAAGCTAGTGCTGCTAGCGATGCACTTGCTGGCATTGGTTATTTTGACTGTGTATATAAACTCGGGTGCGCCTCTGGCATTTTGGAGTGGTGATCGTATGTCCTTTAATTAAAAGGAAGATAGTGACAACTGTTCTTCCTCCTGAAAAGCACCTTGAGTGCACGTATGCGTAGGAAATAACTGCTGTAGCTGAATTACCTACGTTAGTCTCATGCATGTGCTTGTTAATTTTTTTTAAACTACAGCTGTTTTTCACAACACCGTAACTCTTGACCCCGTCCGTGGCCGTTCATCGCGTATCCTCGTACGTCAGCGGGCACACTGAGGAGGAGACCGCTGACGTCCCTGGTGAGAGCTGCTGTCCTTCCAGGCAGGAGGGCCCGTGTTTGCTCCCTGCCTAACGGCCCAAATCGAATCCCTCTGAGCCTGAACTAGAAACTACAGTTTTCACGTCCTTTTCTGAGACGCCGTAGTTTTCAGCTGTAAGAGCTTGCTAGCCCCAGAGCGTACGTTTAAATGGCAAATCTTCTTTGCAAACAGCAGAAGTCACATCTTTGTCACAGAGCCGCTGTGTTTGTAAAGCGAGTAGGGAAGGCAGGAGAGAAGGAGATGGAACGTGGAGTACGTTAGAAACGGCAGGAATACCCGCAGGGTACGGAAGCGTGAGCGGCAGACGTGCGTGGTGAGAGTGGATCCCTTCTCCACCGGCTTGGCTTAGGCCCTGGTTTGAGCGGCTGGTTTTTCCTCGCTACCCTGGGCAGAGAGCAACGGGAGTGGTTCGTCCCCCAAACCCAGAAATCCCTGGGGAGCAGAGCTTATGGCCAAGCTTGCCTGAAGGGAGAAGAGGTGCTGCGGGAGGATAGGACTTGATATTTCCTTTAAAAAAAGCAGCTTGGTCGAGATAGCGAAGAGGCCCAAGGAGTGAGCTGCTGGGTTGGCTGACAGCAGCACTCCCTGAAATGGTAATGTGTTTGAAAGAGGTTCTTCACCAGGGAAGACTGGAAACTCGTACAGTTACGTTAATTAGTAATTCAGTTGAGGGCTGGAAGATCTAATTTCATTTCTGGTTGGATAATATGATGATTCATGCAAGAAAACAAATTGTGTCAGAAAATGGAGTCTTTCTCTGAAAACTGACGTTCCTGATTTCTGCTCTGAGCTGAATTCTGCAGCAGTTGAGCCGTTGCAATTGTTCAGAAAGTACCAGCTAACGAACAGGTGAAACGTGCAGGCTGAATTCCCTTCAGGCGTCAGGCTGTCGCTGTCTCTGGAGGTCTGGGGTCTGTCTCTGGCTCCGTGTCTCCGTGTTTCACACCGTCTGCTGGTTTGCCCCCAGCCCCTGTAGACCGGTGGGCTGTGCACCGCCGCTGCGTCACCGGGGAACCCAGGCGCAAAGGGGGAAGGTCGCCTGCCAGCATCGCCCACCGGCGCAGGGGATGGGGCTGGCTCGGGATGCTGCTGTCCTGAGTCTGGGGTGCGGGCAGAGGGGACGGAGCCCTCGCCAGCGCTGCCAGGGAGCCTGGAGACAGCGTGGTCCCGCCCTGGCTCTAAGCTGGGCAATGGCAGAGCAGGTTGTGTGGGGTTGTCCCCAGTCCAGCATCACCTCTCTCCAGTGGCGGGGGCTCCGCAGCCCCTAGGCCCCATCCCGGTCCTTAACCACCCGGTGGCGTGGAAAACTTGTCCTTTGGTTTAGCTGGGATTTCCCTGGTTGCAAGCTGTGGTGGTTGCTACTTGGCCTCTTGCTGCAGGCCCTGGGAAGAGGCGGAGTGGGTTGTGTGGAGGCTGTTGGGTGGGCAGCAGTTACAGCCCCGTTGCCTGCTCTTCTCCAGTCTGAGCAACCCCCTCCCACAGCCTCTCCTGCTGCTTTTACCTCCAGCACCCTTGGCCCACCTCTCCTCCCTTGGCCCCGGCCCTTCTGAAAGGGAAATGAAGGCACTGGCTCACGTCAGCGTTCAGCGGGCCGTTAAGATAGGTGACGTGCGGTTTCTGATATCCCAAATTGTAAAGTAACCAGCTCTTCCCTCGGTGAGCGCTTGTCCCCGCTGCGTGTTGTTGCGCTGTGCAGCGTGTCACAGAGCGGCGTTTGAGAGACCGGGCCTGGCAGCCGCTGGATGAGCGTGCGGAAGGGTGTGTCCTTCACCAGAGGAAGGTACCTGAGACCCAGGTGTGCCCGCTTCACACCAGTGCTGAGTGTCTTCAGCACCAGTCTCGACAGTTCTGCCTCACCCATGCCGTACGTTTCCAGAATGTTTTCCAGGCAAGTGCTCTGGCTGCTCCGAGTCCTTCTGCACAGCCGATGCTCTGGGTTTCACGTGAGGTGCGCGGTTGCTGTTAGTGGTGTAGATGGTGTGTGACCGCTGGGCGCCTCTGCGGTCTCCTCTATTGCCAAACAGGCCTATCTTCTGCAAGTGTCGTCTTCTTGTACTGGTACCAGCCCGTGTTTCATCCTTTTTAGCTGTACAGTTCATCAGGCTTGCTGAGAATTGAGTTTCAAACTCGAGCTTTTTTGTAGTAAATTAATACACCAAGCACTGAAATTGTAGATGAAGGTTTAGTGCCAGCAATTTTCGCTAATCTTTCTAAAATTGCCTTCAGCTACATGTTTTGGATTTGTTTAGCGCTGCATATTGCTTTGTAACACCTCTGCTTATTTTTCCTTCACAGCTCAGACCAGGATGACTAGGAATACGTGGCGTTGTACCTAACAATTTACAATATTGTTAGTTAAGGAGGAATCTTCTACAGCACTGTTCTCTTAGTATGCTTAAAGTTAGCACTGCTGAATGCGTTGTGGTGGATTACAGTAAATGCAGCAATCCAGGATTAATATGTTATGATTGGAGGGTGGAATTGCTGATGATACGGTCATACTTGATCTCTGGTTTGAACAGAAGAGAAAAATAAAACTATGTAAAAAAAAAAACAACAAACCCACAACAAACCCAAACAAACAAAACAAAAAAAACCCCACCAACCAACCAAACAAAAAGCTTGGTATTTTCTTTATATTTTGTTCTTTTCCAAATTTTGTTTGATTTTGAAGAGCTTTTTCCCTTCTTTTGATGCAAACTATGCGTGTATTATCTCTGCAGTATTTGGCTTGTGCACCTCTATCGAATGTTTTGCAATGCAGAGTTTGAATTTATGCGTGCCAGTGAACTAAGCTAGCGCGGGTCTCGCCTCTGCTACGGCAGCGTGAGATCTTCGAGCCGCAGATCCTAGGGGACTGATACCCATTCACCTTCTGAAAATGTGCTTGATGCCGTATTTTCTGAGGCTGACGTGCTGCAGTACAAAGCTCTCCTTTTAGAGGTATTTAAGGTTTTCAGAGCCTCTCTGGCATTTTCTCGTCGGTTAGTGTAGCTTTCCCGCTGTCAAGGTTTTTCCTGTGAAGCCCATGGAAGGAACTCCCTGTCCTGTTCCCGGCCTGCCCCCGAGGTGTTCTCCAGCTGAGACGGCCGGCGGCGCAGCTTTGGCCCGCGCGTGGACGCTGTTACACGGATCGCTGCGGTGAGCTGCCGTAGGAACAAGCCTCCAGTCACGGTTTGTTGTTGGATTATGTTTTTACTGAGTGCGTGTTCTGTCATTAAACAGCGCAGCTGCGATAAAGCTGACTGTTTATGGCCCAAGATCATTAAATATCTAACAAGAATATAGATTGTGGTTACGTAAGCATGCTGCTGTGGTCAGTTGGCAACTAACTGGGCTACTGGAGTGAAGTACAGCTCGGCCTCCCCCATTTGATACGTGGTGTTTCTTTGTACGTTTTATGTGCGTAATCAGCCGCTCAAAAATGGGGAAAGGTTAGTAAGTATTTGAGATTTACATGTCTTTAAAAAAAATGAAGCTGATGACCAGCACTATACTTGTGAATGTACATTTTCAGTGCATAAAACTGTAAGATACCAGATTTTTTTTTTTAGTCACCTACAGCCACTTCCTAGGCTTTTTGCTAAGGAAGTGTGAATATCGGTCTGTGGCATGATGATAATCACACTGCGTTGTTTAATCACAGCTATCAATGTTCTCAGTTTAAAGAAAGAAGATAACGATGTTCATAAAACTTCCTTTAAACAAATGATGTCTAGAATATCCGATGCGCATAGGAAGCAGTTGCTTCTCTGGAACATAAATGTCTGGAAGTTTGATCTACCAGAGTGTGTGTAGGAGCACAGCAGCCGTTTGAAAATGGCGGTGTCCCCTGGAGAGCGGCCACGGGGAGGGAATCCCGGTGACCTGCCTCTTGGCAGGTTTGCAGCTCACCGGCTGGATCCTCGCTCACGGCGGGCACTTAGCCTGTGGCTGCTGTGCTGTTGGGAACGTGGTTATCCAAGGCTTGTTTGCAAGCTATCACCAAAATGATAGAAGCTTTGAAGTTGCATTTTGAAGTGTGTGAAATGGCAGGGATAAAATACAGGTTGGTAATGAGCGTAACAAGAGATAAAAGGGTGTCGTTTTCTTACGACGTTTGTTTTTTTCTGCTTAGCTGCTGAATGATCTGGTCTTAAGAACTCTTAAAGTTGACTGCTGGCCATTTTCCAGAAAAGGAGCGAGTGATCATCAGAAAGGGGATTGGCTCCTCTGTGAGGGAAGAACATCTTTGGGAGATCTCTTCTTATACTGCCCTTCCACTGTGAAAAACTATTTAAGCCTTTTCTTAGGAGCTGTCGAAATACAGGGTCATGATACTCAGACCCAGTGAATGTAAAAAAAACCCCCAAACAAACAAAAACCCCCAAACAAACAAAAAAAAACCCCAACAATGAGCTAAAACATACCTCTAAGTGTCTAAAAAAAAAAAAAAAAAAAGTAACACATTTCATAAGCACGGTGATGATCTTCTCTTGACTGGTAAAATAACATTCCTGTTTCGGAACTGTTGTTTTGTTGTCACGTTTGTCTTGCAGACAAACTGCGCAAGTCTTAAATCTGGTCAAGTGCCAAACGGTAGTAGGTGTGGTGACAGAAGATGTCCCTGCTCCTTGCAGGGGGTTGGACTGGATGGCCTTCAAAGCTCTGGGATTCCATGACATTGTGAATGTTCAGATTCAGTTTGAACGACTGAGAACAGGGTTCCTGGGAAGGCAGTTCCAAGGCGTGACGGAGCGCGGCGGCGCCGGAGCGGGTGGGCAGTGCTGCAGTGGCAGGAGCTGTCCTTGTTCAGAGCAGCTCCCGCTGCACGCCAGCACCAGGTGCCCTTTGGGCAGCAGCATCTCCTTGCAGCCTTGCGCGTTTCATTGCCTGCAAATAAAACCTGAGCGCCGTGTTTTCCTGCCTGCCCGATTCTTAACCCCACGCTTGTTTTAGCCCTGTTCTACCCCCCAATTCCTAACCGCAATTGTTTTGAAGCTGTTTTTCCAGGAATTCTGTTTTTATCTGTTTCCAACTTATCTCTAACTTGTCATTTGTAGTAGTTGTAGTATTTGGATTTGGAAACAATGCCTGCCCCTTTGTGCACCCAGTGCAATTTGCTGTTTGTCAGCAACCTTTGTGGTGGAGGTGATACGAACTGGGAGAAGTGGTTGATGCACCGCAGGGTTGTGCTGCCGTTCCGAGGGACCCGGACAAGCTGGAGAAACGGGCTAGCAGGGATCTCGTGGAGTTCAGCAAAGGGCAATGCGTGTCCTGCGCCCAGGCAGGGATAGCCCTCTGCTCCAGGAGAGGCATTTTGCAAAGGAAAAATTGAGAGGATTGTCTTCGGTGTAATTTATAATTTCTCACTTCTACAAAGTTTGAATTTTAACCTGGTGGATTTCACCATATCAAAACCACCACTACAGGATGTTTAGTGTTTAGAAAAAACAACCCTGTATCAGCAGTCGAGTTAGTGACAGGTAAAAACCCGCTTGTCACGCTAGAAAAGGTGCTTTGACAAGAAATCCGTTGTGTCCTTCCGTGACTTGTTGCTGCAGGCTCGTAACGGGGGATCCAGGCTGTTCGTCGTTAGTGCCAGACATTCGCTGCAGAATTGGGCTTTTTTGTGTTCCTCCTTTGACTAATAGGTTCTGAAGTACTGCTCTCTTCTGTGTGCTGGAAAGTAATAGATCTGTCCGGACGCTGACCCGAGGATAATGAATATGTGAAATTAAATAAAGCAGCTGGCCTTGTTTCGCTCTCTGGTTGCAGGGCTTTTACGAGCGTCAGGGCCAGTGTAATGCAATCACCCCACGCATAAAAACATCATTCCTTTATTTTATGGTCGTTCGTACTTGAAGGGCTATTTTTGCATGCCAGAAAGTTCAATATTTGTTTAAATAAAAGCTTGAGATTTTAATGAATCAGCTGAGTTTCTGTATCCCCTGAGGGAAGGAGCAGAAGCTACGGTCAGAGTCTCCTCTGTGAATTTTCTGTTTAAACTTGCAGTAAGTTTTCACTTTGGATGCAGATGATCTGCTGCTGCTCTCTGGTGCAAGATCAGGGTTGGATGGTTTGGGGATTTTTGTTTTGGTTTTTGTTGGGTTTTGTTTTTCTCCCCTTTTAGAACTAAGTCAGTATGAGAGAGTCACTTTCGCGTCACAGACTTCTGCAAATGCACCGGCAGCTCCTGGTCAAAGCTCTGTTCGTATTTTCAAGAGCAGCATGTAGCAAATGCTTTTCCTGTTTCTTTGCTACTACCTAAGATTAAATACATCTCTTGGCGTGTCCAGGGAAAAGTAGACTGATGTTTCCTTCAGAAAGAGAACTTTTTATACCATACATTTGTCATGTGTGCAGATGATTGAGCAAACGTACCCTCCTTTCTCATACTACACTGTATTTTTTCTTTCCTCTGAGATACTTGCCACAAGGTGATGCTAAGTTAAGCAGATGGGAGTGATCGTTGGGCTTTTTATGGCAAACCTGTTGCTGTTGCAGGCTTCTCAGGGGTGGTCCTTCGTGTTGGGTGAGTGACAGCAGTGGGTGTGCAGACCAGAGCCTGCCTGTTCAAATGGAGAAGCCAGGAAGATGGAAATCCAAGTAACCACCGAGTCTGAGCCTAGACTGGGAGCAAGCAAGGGGAAACCGGTGAGCAGCCGCAGCCCCTTTGGCAGAGGTCCTGTCCCCTCCCCAGCCGCCACTCCGAGCACTTGGAGCCATCCAAGGGAGTGAGTCTGATGAGTTTTGGTTGTCATGGTCTCTGCTGTCAGCTGGAGGGGGGAGACTGTAACTGCTGGCAGTGTTAAAAACCAGGAAGGCGGCTGTTGGGTAAGAATTTATTTCTTTACTGGCATAGCTGAATCTAGAAGGCTTCTGTGCACAGCCTGCACGAGACCACTGGGGAGTTTAGCGAATTAGGTCCTGCAGAAAACAACCTGTCGGTCAGATTAATTCTTTAGTGAGTGATATAAATAGGTCTAAACTTTAAATAAGGAGAATAAAATCTTATGCAGTACAGCAAATCCCTTAATTTAAAGTTTTTTAGCATTCTCTTAGGTATTTCTGAAGGCCACAGGACCAAGGAAAACATGGATATGGTGCCTCTTCCTAGAGGTCCTAAGTCCTAGAAGTAGGACTTGTATCGTTACTGTAAAACATGGAACGTTTTTCTGTGGTGTGAAGTTGATTCCCACGCTTCTCCAAACTCCACAGTTCTTCTAATGCTTGCTGGTGCTTGTTGATGTGATGGTTCTGGTGTGTGTTCGTAAGATACGCAGTAAAACATAATCCAGTACATCTTGTAGCATTGTGGGATAATCAGAGCCTTTCGAGTGTACCTGACGCGGCCTGCGGCTACGCTGGAGGAACCCGGCTTCGTACAGCCATCTTGAGAACTTAAACACCTCTTCTTTCCTGCCGGCCCTTCGGGCTCCGCGGCAGAAAGAGCGAGCTGCTGGAGCCGCTGCCGCCGCCTCAGCTCAGCTGGGCGACCTGAGGGGTGCACCCTTCTTCCAGCGCTAAAAGGAGCCCGTCCCCCTCAGCTCGGGGCGTCGCTGTGTGAAGATGAGAAGGCAGGTTTTGCTCTGCGGCAGAGTTCTGGTTTCCTCAGAACTTGGGTTTGTCTCAGGTTTTGCCGCCGTGCTGTGCGGGAATTCCTCCCCTCAGCCTGGAGACGTGCTGTGGGTGCTAGTGCGCTGGAGCTCACCCGCTCCATGGAGCCTGGAGGGTCTTTCTCATCCAAAGTACGTGGCGTCTTTCCTCCAAAAGCTTCTAGGTTTAGTTGCTCTGATTTTGAGATCTGCTTTAGACAAAATAACGGGATTTTAAAAAACACATTGCATCACACAGCGAGGGTTGAGAATCCTGCAGGGAAGAGGCACAATTTGTTTTTGTCTCGGACTTCGTGAGGGGAAGGTGATCAGCGCTTGAAGGGAGGAAAAGCTGAGCTGGGTTCCCAGGTTGCTCACGGTGGAGCTACCTGAAATGAGATTTTAATTTCTGTGCTTGAGCCAGATGAGTAGGTGATGGTAACCCAGTGGCCTTTACTCTGAGTTTGTTTTCCTGCGCTGAGCTTTGCGCAGGAGAGTGGAGTGGAGGTAGGGTTCGTACCCTCAGTGCATGTTTTTGTTTTTGCTGCAGAGCTGATTGTTATCAAAGACTGTTTGCAAAATTCCCACTGACAAATTTCAAGATTATTAAGATATCACAGGAATTACGCTGAGACTTATCAGGTGCTGTTGCTATGGCCTTCGGGAAATCGGTGGATGTCCCCAGAGGTTGAGCTGGTCGCTCAGATGCCTCTGGACAGAAAACCAGCTGCTTCCTGCTCCGGCTGCCCGTGCCGTTGGGAGACAGCGAGGGTACCGGTGTTAGATGTGCACTGACTGCCGCGCTTGGCTCACGGCCTTCTTCCAAACTGCGGTTTTGTGGTGTTTTGTTGGTTTTCCTTTAAATGTATGCAGGGATTTTAACCTGAAAGCGGAGTGTTTCTGGGGACACCGTGTTGGGTTGCTGGAGTTTGCTGGGCAGGAGCCTGCGGCTGCCTCCTGGCAGGGCAGGGGGAGATCGGAGGAGCTGGGCGATAGCAGGGCTGAGCGCTCGGTCCCACCTCGCCGCTCCAGAGGCAGGAGCAGCTTGCGTGAGGCGGCCGCTCTTGCTTCCCCATGGCTGTGTGTCGACAGCGCAGGAGCACGAGTTTTCCCTGGCTGGCTTTGCCCCGGGGTGGTGGCGGCGGGGCGTCCTGCGTTGCTTTTCCCTCTGGGTTGCCCTCACCTTGTTTGATGTTGGGTAGGTGGCCGTGTGTCGGAGAGAGGATAATCTGACGTGGTGATGTTCTGTGTAAGATGTCGATGGGGAGTAGCTTCCTAGAGTACGGATTTTTCACTTAGCCGTAATGTGGGCTGCTTTAACCCGCCAGCAAATCAAAGTAAGAACCAGCATGACTTCTGCGTCTACCTCATCTTCTGCATTTCAGTTGTTAAAAGACTTCGGAGTAGCCTAACGTTGTTAGGCTTGCTGTAGCAATCTCTGCTGCTCTCTTTTTAAGTAGGTGACATTCTATTTTGGTTTGAAACTGCACGTCCTGGCTGATTTTTCACTGTAACGGGGAGAATTAAGGAGCGGGTTGTTTGGGTAGCTGCATGTTTGTTACATCCAGCACAGCGGGGGCTCGGTGTGTGTTTTCCTTCAGGATAACAAAAGTTACAGGAGCTAAACCACTGGGTTAAAGTTTTGTTGTCGTCTTCATTCTGGTGTGTTTTGCAACCAAACATGGAGTTAAAAATCTGTTATCTTTCCCTTTTGTCATGTTTTGCAAACCTTCAGGTATAACAACAACAGAGATGAGGTGCTCGGTGGGTGAAACCGGACTCAGAGTCTCTGGGCGCAGGTAACTTTCCAGTGCGGTCTGGTTTCGCTCCCTCCACTCAGTGGAAATTTACCTCGCTGGCGCCTATCTTGGTTTGAAATCAAAATGTCTCTACACAGAGAGAAGAAAAAAAACCAAACCAAAAGCAAAGCAACACTCCCCCACCGCGGTTCCTGTTAAGCTTTCCTCAGGTGAAATCCTAGATTGCTGTCCTTTCACCTCGTTGCCTTGGTGAGGGACATTTATTGCCTCCCTCAGCGAAACTTCCGCGTTGGCCGGCGGAGGCTGCCAGGGCCCCTCGAGCCGCGGTGCCTCGCGGCGCTCCCGGGACGTGGCCTGCTGTTACGTGAGGGTCTTGTGCCGGAGCAGCCGGGCAGCGCTCAGTAAGTTTGGCTTTCGGGGCCCGCGTGGAGACCACGGCCTGATGTCTGGGTGCGCCCCGGCCGGCCGGGCAGCGGCCTGGTTCTGCTGTCCCCGACGCAGGCGTGACAAAGGCTGGCTGGGGCTTAGCTCGGAAAATATGGAAGGAGATTTGGCCATCTTGAGGGGTTTGGCTTGCAGACGGTTTTGTGTACCTTTTTGTAAGGTAGTTGTGGAATAGCGTGTTAAATGTTTAATCTTCTCTGGTCCGCGTGGCGTCTGTTCAAATACTGGTTTGCATTGATCCAAACATTGTGCCTTTCACCCTCATCTGTTCATTTAGAAAAGCCAAGCTTCTAATTTTGTACCCATATTGATTGTTATTTCAGAGCTATTCCCTTGGTGCATGCTCTAAACGTATCATGGGATTTTCGGTCCTGTAGGAAGCTGACGTCTGCAGCTTGCTGTCTTACACCGGGCTGTGAGTTGCTGTGGATTTCTTCTTACGTGTATTTAGAACCTAGGAGTGTGTATTCCCAGACTGTTCGGGTTGGTTTTTATAGCACATCCATTTGGCTTCAGCTGGGGTGGACTAGGCTGCCTCTTCCAGATGGTTCTTTGGAGGGGCGAAGCTGAGGGCTGGCGTTACATCCTCACCCGTGGGGGAGAAGCACACAGCTCGGGGCGCTGCCTTTTGCTCCCCATCTTCCCCTCTTGTTTCCATAACTTCCCTCAACTTCCCTGCTCCAGCGTATTTTATTAATCCAAGGGCAGGAGGACTTTTAAATACATCTTCTTTAAGTGAATGCTTTAATAGGTGTTAGAAATTACTTTGCTTTTTAGAGTGCCTGGGGAAAGTAAATGTGGTGTTCATTTAAAAATGAATTTTAAAATGTGAATCATTCACACAACGTTATGTACAAAAGTATTCTAAATCTGTAGATGCGTCTGTATTCTCGTACCTGTTTTCTGAGGTGAACTGGGGGCTGTTCATTGTTGGTGAAGTCTGGGTTTTGCTGCATGATTGGCTTTCGGTTTCTTAGCTTGGTTCCACCTAAATCAGCTTCTACAATGACAATGTGAATTATGGACGAGAAAACACAGTCCGTGTAGAGCTTATCCTTCAGCAAAGAAGAAAACCATGTAACCTCTGACATTTTTCAGGGAAGCAAGAATAAATGCATAAACTTCACGTTAATCATTGGACAAAGCCCAGGAGTAAGTGTGACTGGTTAGCAGTGGAACTCGACGTTAATACCTAACCCAGCGCTTTATGGCGTCCCTGCTGCGGCGGGCGAGGGAGGCCGAGCGCGGTGGGATGAGGACAGGAGGAGGGCAGGCGTAAGTAGCTTTGACAAGTGAGGCTTCATAAACGTTAGCGTTGTACTGCGTAGCTGCTAACTGCCGGCCAGCAGCCGCCATCTTGAGGTGTGCGCGCAGCACTGGATTTCTAGCAGCTGTGTCGCAGAATTTTGTAATGAAAGTACTCCGAACAAAATAGTTTTGACTTCCAAGGCATGTTTTGCGTTACAGTTGAAAAAACTGATTGGAGGAGGAGAGCAGTTTCGGTGTCGATGTGGGGCTGTGCCGGAGCTGGTGTCAGCGCTGCGGAGGAACACGCTCCGTCCTCGGGAAGCAGGAGCTGCTGGGTGCTCAGCTGCAGCTCTTCAACGGACATGGGAGTGGCAGTGCCTGGCATTTTAAGGAGACCCTTCCAGGCTTAGTATGCTACAGGCAAGGTTTTAAAATGTTAGAAAAAGCCCTCTGTGGGTGAGCTTAACTTTCACACAGTGCCTTTCAAAAAGAAACGCAGGATATATGCTTTTCAAAACAAACGGAACTGAGTGGATTACAAAATCTGCGGAGTCAGATGTCTGTCTGGTCTAATTTGCAGTTTGTCCGTGGCTAATCCCAGCTGTGCCCGAGAGTGCAGGAATTGCACAGAAGGTGGGCGCAGTTTAACCTTACCAGGATTTCTCTGTACCTGTTTCCAGCTCTGGGCAGAACCAGAGCGGTGCCTTTTATATGCCCACTTAGCAGGGTTACGACAAGTGATGTCAGGGTGGGTGCAGCTGATAAGTTGCTGCTGTTAACCACGGTCAGTATTGGAGCACTTAAATCATCTGAGCACCAGTTCTCTGTGATTGCTGAACATAAAATGGAGAGGAGGGAATCCAGGTCAAAAGCTCCCGCCCACGGTGTTAGGGAAGTGGGGAGAGCAAAACAGATCTTGTGGGTTTCAGATGTTCCCTGTTTGCGTTCTGGTGCAGATGCTGTTGGAAGGGGTGTGACCGTGCAGACAGTGTAGCGGTTGGCTCCTGTTGATGTGGATTGACACCCTGAAAACGTGCATTGCTGAACGAAGTGACCTTGGAGCACCAAGTAGTAACTCATTCTGGGTAGGTTAGGGTGGTCTGGTGGGGACCGCAGACCGCGAGCTGTTTCTGGAGTGCTCCTGTGGGCTGCTGCCTCGTCCTTGGAGTGTGCTGGGAGTGGCAACTCGAGCAGCAAGTGGCTTCTGAATAGCTGGAGTCCTCTGCTGAGGACGGCGTTTCTGTCAGGTGACCTCAGCGTTCCTAGCCTTGCCTGCCCTTTACCGGACCCCGCTGCGTGTTCCTGCCTCCTGATCCCCTGGGTGCTGGGGTAGAGCTGGGGCGGGGTGCTGGGCGAGGGAGGGTAGGTGCTGGAGGATCCCAGGATTGTGTCCTTGGGCCGGACCGCCCTGGTGGGTGGTAAGAGATTGCTGCATTTCGCTTTTTACTGACCCAGAGGGATGTTAGATACTGTTACCAGAAAATGGCAGTTTGTTTGTGTTGGGAAACTGCTCTGTGAGAGTGAGTTACGTGATTGATTACTCATGAAAGCCGTTCAGTCGAGATGTTTAACTGCCAATAAATTGTGCTCTACTGGATTTGTGTGGATCAGGTCGTGGCATTGTCAATTCATGTGGTATCTAAAGCCGTTTGTCTGTCAGAGAACTCAGTATTGCCGTATCTGTTTCGTTTCTAAGATATGCATGGGCTAGTTAACCAAGTACGTTGAAGTCCAACAAATATTTCTCTCCAGAGAGAGAAATAAATCCTCTTGCTCTGGTCAGGGACCTCTCCGACATCCCTTCCCGCGTTGTGTCAGGCGCTCGAGGAAGCATAGGTATGGTGGTTCAGCTGCTGTGGTGGTGAACAGGCGCTCGTTTCCCGGTTCTGGTGGCTAGTTTGGTTGGTCTCTGGTGAGTGTAAACGCGTGTGGGGATCCCTCCTAGGGAGCTTTGCTTCTGTTATTTGGTTGTATAGTCCCTGATCCAAGTCCCCGCAGATCTGTGCGTGTGAAGTCTCTTTTCTGGTCAGCCTTGTTAACCTGCTCCACGTGGTCTTGTTCCCTTGCACATTTTGCAACGTGGAACATTAAATGTAGGTGTCTGCACGGATCCTGCAACCTCACTGCACGCCCTGTTTCCAGCACATAGGGTCCCAACAAGAACCGTAGCTCCACAACACATCACTTCTCCTTCAGCCTCCAGGTTTGTTTCCTCATCCCCTTCTCTCTTTGTGCCTGGGGTTTTCCCGCCTGCTAGCGTCAGCTCGATCTTTGTGGGACGTATCGGACTGGGTGCTATCAGCATACGCTTAGGGACTTACAGGTGGCACTGGACTGGGCTGTGCTGGGTTACTGACCCAGGTCTTAGCTGTTCAGAGGCATCAGTCACACTGCAGAGCACGAGCAATGAGCCCAAGGCGTACTGGAGGTGTTGGCTTAATTGGGAAGTGGTCTTGGCTTGTAGTTAGCTAACTCTGGGGTAATGGTTAAGGCTTTGGCTTTTTCAATTATTAGTTAATTCAGAGGATGTGTCCAGATGACACAGGACTCAGTGAAGACCTTCTCCATGCTTGTACATAAGGACTTCACCATCTCATAAATCTAGGTATTCGGAGTACAAATAAGAGGCAGGTCAGCATTTTCTGAACTCAGCTGTATGTTATTGAGTGTTGTAGGCTGAAACCTCGAATTTCTGATCTTGGTGCCACATGTATCGCTGAATTATTTAGGCTGGAAAAGACCCTTAAGATCACTGCAACCTAACGCTACCAAGGCCACCACTAAATCATGTCCCTAAGTGTCACCTCTACACGTCTCTTAAACGTCTCCAGGGATGGTGACTCCCCCACTGCCCTGGGCAGCCTGTTCCAATACTTCACAACCCTCTTGGTGAAGAAATTTTTCCTAATACCCAATCTAAACCTGCCCTGGTGCAGCTTGAGGCCCTTTCCTCTCATCCTAGTGTTTTTTATCCGGCAGTGCTGGCTTTTGGGCAGCTGCCTCTGCCACCCTTCCTCTCTGGCTGCCCGTTTCTTCCTCCTGTTCGGTTCTGTTGGCGTGCCTTGTGCGCTCCGCTGGCCCGAGGAGTTGACCTCGGTTCAGAAAAACTGCGGTGGGAATGGAATCAACTGGAAGGGAGAGCCGTTCAAGTGGGCACTTTCCGCTGAAATAAATATATGTGTAAACGCCTCCTTAGTCTCAACAAGCAGTAAGTGCTGCTTAAGTAAATGTTAGCTCAGGCTCAAAGCTGCAAGGGGATCGCTTTGGGGTTTGGATCATGAGCCTTCCCACTCAGAATTTTTCCATGTTTATTGATTTGGCTTGGGTTCTCTCTGTGCCCTTGGTGTACAAGAAAAACAAACTAAAATCCTGATTTTCTTTTCTTGTGCAATCTTCTCTGAGAAGGGTGGGTGGAAGCTATGCCGGGTAAGTGATGCTCTGTGTTTGGAGTCTCTGGCTCTGCCTGGCCAAGCAATCCTTGAGCTGGTGTTTTTGGTGGACAATGAGGCGAGATCTCCTATCGCTGTGAAAATTTAACTCCTTTCTTTGCCTAGACACGGCATGCTTGAGAGCCGTGAAGAAACTGGGACACAAGGAGCAAGCATAAGAATAAGAAAATTTTTTTTTTTTCTGCCCTTTGGTCTTGCTGGTCCCCCAGGCAGTGTTCCCAGCTGAGGAAGCGGAGATCGGGAGTACAGATGTGAGGCGTCAGCCTGCGCACAGCTGGGAAGCCGGGAGCTGCTGCTGGTACCCACCGCTGCCCGTGGCGATGCCTGAGCAGGCTTGATTTGGGAACCCGTCCTGTATCACCTGGGGTTTTGTGTACTCGTGTGAGCTGGAGTACACTTGTGTTACGCTCTTTGTGCGTGCACGTGCCCACGAGTGCCGCTTCTTGTAGACAAAGTGATGCCCGTAAGAGAAGTCGGGTGGCTGCAGAAGAAAGGTTTTACGGGCAAGCTGTCCGAACAGCTGCTCCTGGGGTTCAGAGTAGCAGGTACCGTCACGTTCTGCGGAAGAATTTTCTGTCACCCGACACTCACCTTGCTCCTTGTATGTGTGTACGTATACACAACAGATGTCACCAAAGCAAGTCTCTTGCTGACAGAAGGAGAGACTTCGAGGGTACATGGGTGAGGCCTTGTTACCAATTGAGGTGTTTTAATTGTTTTTGTCACTATTGCATATGTTTCGTGCATATGAAAATGTGAGCAAACATTGGCAAAAGCCCTGTTTCTGCCTGGTAGGATGGAATATTTAGCAGGGGCTGCGCGCCTGCATGCAGGGAGGGAAGAGGGTCTGGTTTTTGGTGTCCTTGAAGTGAAGTGAAACTCCAAGTATGTTTGTGGGGATCTGTTTAGATCATCTGGAGCATCATCTTTCTGGGTCTTGCAGAACCTCACTCTCCACCTCCAGTAGCTGGGCTTCCTCTCACCCTGTGATTATTTTTTTAAATATGCTTTTTTAAGTCAGATAATATGCGGAGATGATTTCAGTGCAGAGATAAGATGCCACTCCAGTGAAGCTGATGTTGGACTTTGTGGGAGGCAATCTGAGTAGCATTGTAACAGTAACTGTCCAAAATCTCTCTTTCTGTCCCTCTCTACTTAGTATTACAACGTCTTACCTGCCAGCTCTCCTTCAGTGAGGGCAGGTGCATTTCTGACTTTTTTTTTTTTTTTTCCCCCTCTCCTATGCTGTCTTGTCTTAAGGAAGAGTTCGGTTGATCGCAATTTGCAAGTTCATTGCCTTGTGTCTATTAAAACCATTCTAGAAGACCAGGCATGTTATATTGACGTTAACAGATTGAAAAAAGTTAACTTTTTAAAAAAAAAAAGTTTCAATGCCCACTGACATAACACCATTGAATTGTTCTGTTTCACGTACTGTTTTGTTCACTTCTGGGAAGCTGTAGGCTCTTTTGGGAAGGAATCCTGTTTTCTTAATCAGAAACGGCGTTGGACAGTGTTAAGTGGTGCTGGAAAGAGTGCCAATAACCAGAGGTAGAGAAAGGGTGTAAATCCTCAGGCTTTGGTTTCAGCGCAGCGCAGTGCCTCGGGCAGGGTGTGTGTGGGGATGGAAGCTGCCCTGCAGGCAGGCTCCGTGGGTTTTGTTTCCCTTTCTCTGAGGTAACCGGTTTCCGACCCCTTCGGAGGCCGGGTGATAGATCGCACAGGCACAGCTTTGCTCTGGGCTGCTTCTGACCTTCCTCGTAATCTCAGCGATCTCGGGCACAGCCGGCAAATCTCTGTCTCGCCTTCAGCTATCTAAAGCAAATAGCGTAGGTGTAGTACGGGCACGCCAGGATCGACCTGTGGGAAAATGTTATTGTTTTCTGAACAAGCTGCAGGGAACGCGGTCTCAAATTACTGTAATGGGATCGTCTCTCTTGCAGTTCTGGAAAGCTTATCGGAGGAGAAAAAGGTATAACTGATACGGGTGACTGCAGAACCTGTTTCTGTAGCAGCCTTTCCAGATTTAGTTTTAGTGGCCTCTTTGTGTAGCAAAAATAAACTGGTCAAGCAGGGTGAAAAAAGATTAAAAATACCATTTATACCAGTGTTGCGCAGGAGCTTACTGTGGTGAAGTGATAAACTGGACATCAGGTTGGTGTCCTAGTGACACGCACCTTCAGAACGTGTCGTTGAGAGCTGGTTTTGAGCTCTGGGTATACCAAGATAGTGAGACAGGTTGAAACAATGTAGATTTAAGGATTTATTTTGAATCTTGCACCCTTTTTTGAAACTGCAGATGTGTCTCTGACCAAGAGGTATTAGCATTACCAGACAAAAATGTTATGAATGTTTTCCCTTGTGTTTGAAGAGAGCTTTAGGGTCTAAGCAGAAGGAATTTCTGTGGACATGGGTCATTTTGGCTTGGAAATGGCCCTGCTCAGTAAGTTGTCTTCTACTTTTACTGCTGTTATTGTTACATTATTATTACTGTGGCGTTATTACTGTTATCTACTTTTATTCTGCTTTTATTTAACTCTGAACAGCCCTGACTGGAGTTGGGTGCTCTTTGTGTTTGGACTGGGGCTGTTGTTAGCGGATAGTGTACCCCTCCTTCCAAGGGGATTTTCTCTTCGGAATCCTGCCTGGGAAAGTCTCCTGCTGTCTCAGGGCCGAGCGTTCATTCACAGCGTAACCTCTTGCAAACTGTTGATGTTCACAATGAATTACAGAACAAACATTAAATCCGTTTTCTCTTTTGTTAACAGGAGGAGTCTCGTATCCTCAGGGTAAAGGTGGTTTCTGGCATTGACCTAGCGAAAAAAGACATCTTCGGAGCCAGGTGGGTGTTCTGCGTGGGCTGGTTTGTGCGTTTAAACAGAATGAAGAGCAGAGCAAGGACGCTTTGTGACTGATTGCCCATAAACGTGATGAGAGATCCTGTTACTTGATTACAGCCGATGCAGATTACGGACTGTGTGTGGGCAAGAAAGCCATTAATCGCAGCAGTGGCTGTTCACGCCCTCCCCACCGCAAGAAGCCCTCCCGAGCTCCCCCTCGGCCTCAGCTCTGCGGGGCTGCGAGGGGCGGCTCCAGCTTTGACAGCATTGGGCAGTACTTACGACTCCCAGCTGTCTCCCCGTCCACCCCGCGTAGTGCAGGAAAGACCAAAAGCCAGCAGTGCCCCGTCTCGTTCTGAGGGAGCTCAGCTTTCCCGGCTGGCTCTCGGGAGCAGCCTCAGGTGCCAGGCGTGGAAGGCTGACTCGGCAGCCAGGCTGTGAGTTGCTTGGTCTGGGATGTGTCTGGGTGCCGCTGTTGCAGTTCCTAAGGATGGTACCTTAGCATCATGGAATATCTCAAGTTGGAAGGCACCTGTAAGGATTGTCGAGTCCACCTTTTAGAGAGAAAGACAATAAAAGCATTTTCTCCTGTTAGCCTGTGCCACAAGGCGGCTAGCAGTAAGTACTATTGTAGAAAAGGGTTCAGATTTAATTCCAGTTGAGCATTTAGCCACTGGGGGTTTTAAACTGGGGACTTGAGAGGGAAAAGAGAAGTTTTCCGAGTGCCTAAGGCAGTCTTCATACGATTGCTTCCCCGTTCCTCTGCGTATCAAAAGATGGGCCGAGCAGACCATAGTTTGTACTGATCTTTGGCTAAAATAACGATTGTCAAACAAGAAAACTGGTTTAAAATGGGCTAATGGAAAGATACGGATGAGTCCTCTGTACATTCTCACCTCTTCCCTTTTGAAAGGATTAGTCTCGGGTTAGGAATAGCTTTTCTCCAAGCCTCGGCTTGCTGCGCGGTGACTTAAAGAATCAAACTGGAGAGTCGTTTGGGGAGGAGCTGGTTCTGAAGCCAAAGTGAGTGGAAAACAATTTTTTTTTTTTTTTTTTTTTCCCCAAAGGTTAATTCAGGTTTGACGTTCTTGCCATCTCAAGCCTAAATGTGAGGAACATCTTTCCTGCCAATGCTCCAATGTACTTAGAAGTTTTCTCTCAGTTTGAAATTAGTGGTATCCAATTTAGCTGTTATTGAAATGACTAATTCTTAATGTATAAACGAGCCTCCCTGGGGATTTTCCTGTATTTCTTTAATGATGCTTACAAATTATTCATTAGCTTGCATATCTAACTTGAAACTATGTGAAAGCAGCAATTAAAAGTTTAATCAACTTTTAATTTTTTTTTGGTGAAACTTGCAACGAACGTTCCTTTGGTAGCTGTGTGCAGACTGTGGTAAGACAAAGCTTTTGAACTCTCTGTCCCCAGCTTTGCTTTTGACGCTGACCACGAGCGGGAGCAGCTCCTGCGTGGAGCAGGTTGGACGCGGCGCTGGCAGAGGAGCGGGCAGGTGGCAGTGCCAGCGGTGTCGCTGGGCGTGCCGTGGGAGGGCTGCTGCTGGCTGGCGCCTGGGGTCTGCCCCGGAGCCTCCTGCGCTGCCCATGAGGTGCTGCGGTGCCAAAAGAAGAGAGGGGCAAGGTCTAGAGAAGAGGCGGGACTAAGAGACAGAGAAAACAAGATTTCTGTTGCAAGTACTAACCCCAGGGTGGCCGTATTTCTGCGTAGCTTTGCATTTTCTAGAGCTCATTTGATTTGGCCTTTTTGTGTGATTACAGATTTTTTTTTTTTGTTTACTTGATAGATTTAATTGGCTGGATTTTGTTTGCAGAGCTTTAAATTTTACCACTTCTTTTGGAAAAAGCAAAGTAATCAGAGAGAGGTGGTAATCTTTTCAGTGTTCCTGGGATTCATTAAAGGATACACTGGAAACTACAGCTGAATCCCTGGCAGTGTAGTGTCTCCTTCAGCCACGCTGCTCGTAGAACTTTGGTAAGCGTTTCAGATGTCGTGTTCAAAGAACTCCTAAAATTTGCTTAGGAATTGATAAATTGTAAAAATAGCTTTTCTCTTTCAAAATGCATGAGGTTTAAACTCAGTGAAGTTTGAAGTGAGTTCTATTGGTGTGGCCCTTAATATTTCAGTAGATGGGTCTTGAGATTTAAACCCAGGGAGTTAAAAACATATTCCGAACTTGGGTTTTTAACTTTGTTTTAAACAGCTCTTCAGTACAAGCTGAGGCTGACAGCATCACATACCATAAACCCAGTGAAATGCTTGTGTTGCCGTGTTGGCAGGCTTTCAGAGAGTTTGTTTTTTGGCTGAAGTTCCGTTGCAGTTGTCCTGTTTGTTTTAGGGGCCCCGCACACCTTGCTGCGGCAGTAACGCTGCGTGGTGCCTGAAGCTGGGGTGCGGTTAACGTGCTGCAGGCAGCGTCGGCGTAAGGGGCTGCGGAGAGCGCGCTGTGCGGTAACTGTCCCGTTAACGACCGGCGTGGAGCGGCTGGCTGAATTCCGTTTGGGGCACAGGAGGAGAACGTGTAGCGTTTCCTAAGCAAGAGGATAAGGGAAGTGTGTGGGTGTTAGAACTGTACGCGTAGTTCTTTACTGCGTGGTGTATGTTCAGGATCCCTAAAAAGTTGCAGTAATGCTGTCATGTGCATTTTCTTCTCTTGGTGTGGCTGTAGCCCCAGACGCTCTGTTGTTTCCCTCTCCTGGAAATAACTTCCAGAAGATACAGATCTCTGACCTTTGTGTTGGTGTAGCTTTTGGCTAGCAGCAGCCTGAGGTGCTGTTACACGCGGTGAATGTCAGCTGCGTAGCTGCGGGTGGGGTGGGTGCGGGTGGCTCGTTGGTGTAGGTGTAAGTGGGTTTTTAATAACCTGGTTTTACGTTGTGCCCTGTCAAGTGACAAGTCTTTGCTAGGTACTGATGGCTAATGGATACCGCAAACTGGAATTCCGTGGATTTAGTATTATTTTGTGTGCTTAACTGTGAAAGACACATGGCAGTCTTGTTGCTGTCGGTGCATCAGCACGTATATTTACACCTGACATATACTGTATTGTAACGTATATGTTATTATTTTACATTTATTTCCTTTTAATTCCCTCTCAACGTCTTAAATGTAGTGTCTTAATGAATTCAGCCAGTATTTGTATTCTTCTACGTAATTAAGTAATGCAAATTATAATGTAATTAATCTTAGTTATGCAACATACTGAGCAATTATTATTATTTATTACTGGTTTGGCTTTACTCACACATTAAGACTGATGCTGTGAGTGTTGTGACTGAGGCTGCACTCTGAGTCCCTGCGGGCAAATGCAGTCACTGCCTGGAGAGCCTTGGAATAGAAAATGGAATTTCCTCTCCCAAGTATCTTTACGTATTACTGAAGTCTAAGTAGAGGTGCTTCGCCAGGGGCTGCACCCGTTTGCTGGGCACAGCCCGCCTCAGTGACCAAGCTCAGATCTTGCCCTGAAGGTGTGTCCAGCGTGGGCTTGGGTTTTGGCCTGGTTATTTCCACTCAAAATACAACGCAGTGAAACGCAGCAGCCTTGGAAGGTGGCGCTGGGCTGGCTGTGGGCTGGCACGGTGGTGACACACACTTACAGGTACAGCTTCTGCGTCCACACACGTGCACTCGCAGGGAGCAAAGGTGAGCGCGTGCGTATAGAGGAGAAGAAAATGTCTTTGGCTGCTGTCGGCTGTGTGCAGTAAGGCACTGCAGCGTGGCCGCTCGTGTTAGAGGGACGGCTTTGGGCAGAGGGAGGCATTGTGTGTGCTGTAGGTGGGTGTGGCTGCTGGGATCCCTTAGTCGCTGCCTTCCAAACCGTGAAGTGGGGCTTGTGGCTGTCTGCAAGTTGGAAAAGGTAAAGTGCTTTTCAGTTAAAGTTAGGGATGGTTTTTGTTAACGGGAAGCTGCACTTCTAATGACATGATAGCTTATTATGGGTTGCCGCTGGGTTTATTGCTTTTACCTACTCCTTTCTGAACAGCCTGGCCGCGGGCCTCTGCTGGGGTTTGAAGTCATACTGTGTACCCCTGTTGAGAACAAGGCCGCTTGAAACGCGGCCGAATTCTTTAATTCCTGTATGTTCTGTTCCTGTGGGCTGCCAGTGGAAGGAGAGCACATGTGACTGTGAGAAATGGAGTACTGAAAGCAGTACAAACCTTCCACTTTGAGTTCTGTGTTTGGTCCTACCCGGGGAGTAGGGTACTTGCTCTCTACCTCTGCTGTGTACGTGCTGCAGCTGTTTGATTTTCTCATTTGCCATGCACCTGCTATGTTTCGAGGGAGCACCGGGCAATCCAGGTTGAATTTCTCTAGGAACTCTTGATGTGCTATGGAGCTTCGAGAAAAAAATAGTTAAATGAGACTTTTTATTCTTGCAGAGTGGAATGAGTGCTGTAGCGGGCACTGGGATGAAACCAGGATGAGTTCCTGTCCCCGCTGTCTTTACCTTTTTAAAACGATGAACAATTCCACACCTGGCTGTTGTAGTGTTGCACTGGGGCGGGGAAACTGCTGCCAGTGTGTTCTGAACGACAGCTCGATGTGCGATACAGAAATGACAGTTTTTCTAGCATGGTAGAAATGAAGGTGTTATTTACAGAGTAGGGGAAGGGAAGGAAACTCCCCGAGAGCTTCATTAACTCTAAACCAAGCTGTGCTTTGGAAGGCAAAGGAGTAACAACAGAGCAAAGAGTTGGGAGGCTGGCAGTAGATGCTAGATGGAGAGGGTGTCCTGAGGAAAGCGTGTCTCTGCCGAGGTAGCAGCCGCACGGCTTGATGAAGTGTGCGGCTTGCGTGCGGTTTGCACGAGGCCATCGGAGCAGCCTGGGGACGGGGGGAGCTGAACCCAGTCCATGTCCGTGGGGCAGGAGCGCGCGCCTGGGGACGGGGGGAGCTGAACCCAGTCCGTGTCCGTGGGGCAGGAGCACGCCCTGGGGATGGCGGGAGCTGAACCCAGTCCGTGTCCGTGGGACAGGAGCACGCCTGGGGACGGGGGGAGCTGAACCCAGTCCGTGTCCGTGGGGCAGGAGCGCACGCCTGGGGACGGGGGGAGCTGAACCCAGTCCGTGTCCGTGGGGCAGGAGCGCGCGCCTGGGGACGGGGGGAGCTGAACCCAGTCCGTGTCCGTGGGGCAGGAGCACGCCTGGGGACGGGGGGAGCTGAACCCCGTCCATGTCCGTGGGGCAGGAGTGCGCGCCTGGGGATGGCGGGAGCTGAACCCAGTCCGTGTCCGTGGGGCAGGAGCGCGCGCCTGGGGACGGGGGGAGCTGAACCCAGTCCGTGTCCGTGGGACAGGAGCACGCCTGGGGACGGGGGGAGCTGAACCCAGTCCGTGTCCGTGGGGCAGGAGCGCGTGCCTGGGGACGGGGGGAGCTGAACCCAGTCCGTGTCCGTGGGGCAGGAGCGCGCGCC
>JAAGAY010139450.1:0-26240 GCA_011801015.1 Ardeotis arabs
ATTTCTCCCACACTGCCAACTCGCTGCCCATCTCTACATTGAAATAATGACTCTTGCCATGTCCAACCATAACACTGAAACAATATGGCCTCTGGTCCTCAAGATCAAAGTCCTGATGAATACCTAAATACAAGTTTGCTTGTAGCCAGCAATCATCAGCAAGCCAGAGCTGAAAGACATGTTTCAGTATGTGATTCTTCATCTAGCAAAAACAAACAGTTAAAGCAACATTGTCTTCTGTAAGTGATGGGTACTTGGATACGTGATGTCATTATGTTAATAATTACCTTGAGAATTAAGTAATAATTTCAAAGACAACTTCTTTCTTTGCTTATTATTCACTTCACTCTGTATCATGTAATCTAAACTACCTCTATAGTTTCAAAATAATCTGAAAGTTACCTAAGCAACACGTATATAATTTAAAAGGAGTTTGTAGCAACATGTTGTTTACAGTGAAAAGGAAGGAAAACCCTGAATTGTTTGAATACAATTAAAGCGTTGTGTACCAGCTTTACAGGGGAATACAATTAATCTGTTCTAATTGGGTTTCAATATGCTAAACACCAAGGAATGCAGTAACTTGGTGGATGCCCTATCCCTGGAAACATTCAAGGCCAGGTTGGATGAGGCCCTAAGCAACCTGATCTAGTTGAAGATGTCCCTGCTCCTTACAGGGAGATTGTACTAGATAACTTTTGAAGGTTCCTTCCAACTCAAATTATTCTATGATTCTATGAACTTATCAAGCACCCAAAGGCTAATTCTGGAAATGACAACGTGAGCTTTCAAATGTCACCTAATAGCTGCCAGTGCTGCTCTACAACTACAAGGGGAGTGAAGTGAGATCCTGCCATCACCTTCAAGATGAAGAAGAGAAACTTCACACTAGTCTTTCATAAAAAAATATCCCTGTAACAGAAAGTTTTGTAAATGAAAACAAATTCTTACAAGAAACTTCTCTGATATTTCAAGACTTCATTGATTAACATAAATACAGAGAAAGAGAAAACTAAATAAAAAAGCTACTGCTTATACATTTCAGTACTTTCACTGATTGAATTTCCAAATTATGTATTTTTTTTAAATTTATATTTTTAGGGCCTTTTCCTATCTCCATTTCTATATGGTGACAGGGGGTTTAAAGAAAAACAAAAAATGTTATTTCTTACTTTCTAAAGTCGTCTGCAAACAGAATTTTCTTTCTCCAGCACTCCAGGAGAGGTTTAGGAGACTTAGCTCTAGTCAAGTAGATCTGAGGTAAAAGCAGTCATGTTTGACTGGACTTATGTGGCTTTGAAAAGACCAGAATGCAGCTTTGCGGTGGTACCCAAGTCCTAGAATCTTGTAGTCAAGATAAGCCTCATGAAGATTTAGAATTTATTTTTCCAGAACTTCTAATAGTCTGTCATAGCCTATTGAGGCTATAGCTGAAACTCCATGCACATGGAAACAAACAAACAACTGGAATTTGAGCATCCAAATGTTAGGTAAAATATTTCGATACAAAAGAAATAAATGCTTAAATGTTCAGGGTCTTTTGTCCCTCCTACTCTAGATGCACTCACAACCGCCCTTGCAGGACAGCAGTGAAGATCCACTTTTTAGTAATGAAAAGCAGAGAAAACAAATACTCTGTTAGCCCACCCCTCCTCTGTGTACTGCTCTCCTATTCACAAATAGGATCAAAATACTCAGATGGAAACTGAAAATGTTGCTTATGCTGGTGAACTACTGAATAATATAAATCTGTCAAATGTAACCTTGTGCAATTTACTCAAGTCTATTAAGCTAAGGACGTTTTGTGGGGCACCTCTGAAGTAGTACATAATGCCACCAGGGCACATAGCACTTTGCTGTCAGAAACGGCCCTGCAGCAACCTGAAGAGAGAACAGTCTTGAGGAAGTTCAAGGTTATTTTATGATGCTCCTTTGGACAGGTGAAAAGGAACATGAACAAAATACCTGTGTATCATCTGGTGTTCAGCAGCCACAGAGTAACAGGTATTAAGCCTACATCTGCTTCAAGACTCAATACTGCTCATCCTGGCTCATAGACTACTATATAAATATTTTTTACTTTGCATGTGAAAATGTTATGTGTGAAGATACTAGGGAAAAAATAAAGTAAAATGTTTTTAAGACACGTAGCTTTAAAAAATGCAGCTAATATTCTCACCCCTGAAAACAGAAGTTCTCAGTTACAGTTCCAGTAAATACGGATTATGAGGCAAGGCACAGGAAGAAACACATGAGATAAAAGAGATGACATTTTCAGTTATGTGTTTGTTACCACTAAATGTCCATGAATATGCAAGTATGTGATATACAGATTAATTTAAATTCATATACTTGCATATGCATGTTTGTATATGAAAGTGTGTATTTATATGTATGTATGTATGTATACACACACATCTAAAATAGAGCAAACATTTTGTTTTAAAATGCCTTTTCCATATTGGATTCTTATTTTCCATGTTTAATTCTTGTGTCATAATGAACATATACAAGAAGCTTACAAATAGATGAGTAACAAGTGCACCTTGCCTTAAAATCCGTCTTTCGTGACGATACACTAGCACTCTCCACCACAGCTTTACATTAGTTCTAACCAGCTTCTGAAAATCCTTAAGAACATCTTCCCCAAACAGCAGCTTTTACAACATAAATTTCATCTTTCAGTCTGCCATGTAGAAACTTGAATCTCTTAAGATTTTTTTTTCTCTCTTTTTGGATTTGCTCAGTTTGCCTCATTGTCATTTATACCAAAGAATCGACAGAAAAGAGGTTAAAGTGTTGAATTTGAGGTTTTGCACTTTAGTTAATATATTCATGAAGACTGGCAATTAAGCATTCATTTCATAAAATGTCAAGAACATTAAAGTGATTAATTTTGGGTAGTTTATTTCCCACTTCTTTTTCTAGATGAAAAAGTATAACAGAATTTGCTTTAAGGATCTATTGTCCTTGAAATCACCAGAATATTCAAGGAAGGACTGAGTTTCAAATTAGTAGTAACATTTCAAGGAGAAAAAGCCAAAACCCAAACCATAGCAAAAACTTTTCAAAAGGCATAATGAATATAAATTTCATTGCTGCCTGACTTATTTATCAGGAAAAAATACATGTTAAAAAAGACTAAGGAGACAGAACAAATAAGCTGAGACAGAGCCTTTGCTGTTTGCTGCTGTCTCAGTGATGGGCAGGACCTTAAATTGCCCATGCTTACCCAGCTGGAAACATAGTCACATTGAAATAATGCTATGCCCACAAGATGTGGGCTCCTGCAGCCTGTGCTCCAGAGCTGAGCTCAAGTCCCAAACTCCAGAATTGCTATTTCCCTGGCATGGCACTGCCCAACACCTTTCCCTCCCCCACTTTTGCCAGAGAAGGGAACCTTCCACAGCACGCTTACAACAGAGAAAAAACAGGCAGTGATGGGCTGCAAACCTGACAGCTGGATGGGACTGACACAACTGTAAAATGCAGACCTCAGCTCATATTAGAGAGCTATTTTTTCTAGATTTCTGTCAAGTTCTGTGTGCTCCTTGCTCTGTTGGTTGTAATTTCATCATGTTTTTATCTTCCTTTTTTTTTTTCTTTTTTTTAATCACAATCAGCAAAAAAGGTGTAGGAAACATGCCCATATTGTTGAAAGTCAGTTTAGGACAAGTAGTTTGAACAGTCAAGACATGGAAACTCCCTGCAACTTTGTTCCTGGAAGAATTTGGTCATTTAGTGCTACAGAGAACTCCCCTTTATGCTGAAAATGGCAGTAAAGAGGAATGGAATGTTATTGTCCAGGCTATGATTTTTTTTTTTTTTTTCCACTTTTCCTTTGGTAAATCGTCCTGAATAACTGTGTTGCATCAGAAAATACATCCATAAGTAGCACTCCCTTAAGCAGTTCTCCTTCAGTGCAATGTTAAGTCAGGAGCAGTAGAGGTACAAAGCTCTACTTTTGAGGAACAACCTTCCTTCTCCAGAATGAGGTACACGGTCAATGGAGGAACACCAGAGAGGACAGCAGCTACTGAGAGCAAAGCTAATTTGGAATTTTTCAGTGAAACAGTATTTTATCTGAAAAGATTGATGTTTTGTTTTTTCTTTTGCATGATAATATGTTTGATTTTATTCTCTTAGGAAAGCAGGCTCTCATCTAGCCTTACCTCATCTGCAAAGCAGTTTTTTATTAGCTGGTAGAGAACTAAATTAACCCATCTGATAAGAAAACACCTTTTGTAAGTCAATTATTTAAACTGACTGCTAAGGTTTTGCCCAAGATCCTTGCTTGGGACAAGCTAAACAGAAAATATGACGCTGTCTGTAGGAAGCAGAAAAAATGAATTCTGTGGTACACAAATGCACCATATTTCCTTTGTAACATAAAATCTACTAAAAAACTTGCAAAATATACATGACCTAAAATGGACATAATTTCATACTTCTAATTACAGAAATTAAATAAAAGTATCTTTATATAGATCAGGAATTACAGCAAGAGAATTCTTCACCACATTCACCTAAACATTTGAGCCACAAAGAAAAACGCAACATCCAGCTTCATTATGCTTAGTTGTGTGTCTCACCTGTACATCATACAATCAGCTCTAATACTGAAAAATCTCTCTCTTCAGTATGGAAGCATTTTAGTAACTTACTCACTTGGAGCTTCATTCATTTTCCATATTCTCTTATACTTGCCTAGCTAATGCACTAGCCATTACATAGTTTTTTAAAACAACAGATAAACTATGTGAATGTTAGCTATTTCTAGTTAAGATTAACTTGAGCTTATCATTAACAAGAAAAGGCAAGCCTTCTTTACTAAATAATAGCATTGTAATTGTTAGGAAACCTACCTTGTGAATTTTAAATAGAACCTCACAGAGGTTATAGATTTTTTCAGCTCGTACCCAGTCTAGTGTGCTTACCTATAATATCAAAAGAAAATATTAACAATACATTCTTTGTTCTAAAATCATGTACAGATGAAAAAAAAAAAATATTCTACTGGATGCTCTAAATATAGGCACATTACTACATTTAATATCTAGCATTCAGAAAAGACGCAAATAGCATTAAATTTTTACAGAAACAGCATCTACAAGAGTCTTGCTATTAAAAAGTAATAAATAATTTCATTGATTCCCCTTTATTGCTACAGTATGACAGAAACCTCTTTGTAATCTCTGTGGTGAGTTACATAAGCATATTTATTTTCCAATATGCTAACATAGAGAACCCAAGCTCTCAAACCCAGAGTCATTCAACTTCATCTCTCAATTTAAAAAAAAAAATAAAAATCTTACAATTAACAGACCAATATGTGTTCTTAAATTCAAATTTGAGTTAACATACACTAGGGCACCAGTATCTTAGTATTTCTATTAAAAACTGAAAAGAACTATGTGACTGCAATATTTGAAATGAAGAATGTCATCGATGTGCTTAATAATAAATATGAAAAGATTTAATTTTTGTTTTGTTTTGATTTCAGTACTTTATCCTGTTGACATGACACGCTGTTAAAACTTGTCAGTTAGAAGGATATTTGAAGTTTTTCCCTAAATTCTAGTTTGTTATATAATGTGGTAATCTGTTTTCTTTTACAAACAGTACCTAGCCTATGTCGTTCAGGAAAAAAAGAACCACCTATATGTAGGAAAAATACAAGGGGAATGCACATTATTTTGATGATATATATTTTAGAGTAAAATCCTAGCTCTCAGTGAATGCACAGGAATGGCTGTATAGATATATGAACAATTTGACTAAATTATAACTCTGAGGCTTTTAGCACACAGAGATAAGTGCTTTGGTGAACCTAATAGCAACTTGGATGCTTTAAAATACTAGGGTAGATGTAGCTTTGTCCTGTTCCCATCCTCCTTCCAAAAGGAAAAAAAAAGCAGAAAAATTAAATTAAATTATTCATGTAAAGCAAAATTTGCCTGTAAAATATCTGGCTTCCCTTGATGAAACTTAACCAGGAAAAAATTATGAAATTCTATAAGAGACTTTTTTAATCTATATTCGCAGTAGCACATAGTTCACCTATAATAATCAACCTTGTACCTGATGTTTTGCATGAAGAACAACATGATTTTTAAAATTTATTTTTAAGTTTAGTTTCCTGATATTCGTAAATTCTAAACCATTCAGCAAAATGGTGATAAAATTATGAGAATCCAAACACTTAAGAGCAGACTGATGTGACTTCTACTGGTTATTAAACATTATTTTACATAGTCCTGTTGGAGGAATAATGTGAACTTGGTGTTAGTTTCTTTCTAATCTTATATGTTCTTACGTCCACTCCAATTGCAACTAATGAACATTAATATCGAGTAGACCTCACAGCTATGTGTTTCAAAGCAGTGTTTTAGAATTTACCTGATTTCTTTCCTCCTAGTGTTAAAAGCATCCCACCTAAATTTAGATACTAGAAGTATCTGATCTTAATAACCTAATCTAATTCTTATCAATCTAATCTTAATTTCAATATATTGGGAAAGAAGGAAAAAAAAAAGAAAAGACAGTGCTTTCTCCCACTTCCTCTAACTTGAGATTAGATCTTTCACTTTCAGATGACTAAATTTAGATGAGATTACCTGTTGGAAATAGGACTGAAGACCTCTAGAAGAGAAAGTTCTATCATGACATATTTCAGGATATAAAGGCACTTATATTCTAGGGTTCTCCATTTGACAGTTTTTATATTTTAACAATCAGATTACAAACGTCACCTGAATACAGTGCAGGCAGTAGAATATGTAAAAGCATGTTATATACTTTCTCTTTCTGTTTTATTATAAGCAATTTCTCATCATAAATTAAAGCTTCAAAAGTTACATACAACTACCTTTAAAAGTACTTAAAATGTAAAAAAAAAGCACCTTTAGACACTACTCTAAAGGAATTTTGTCAAATTTAAATTTAATATTAGTTGTTTTACAAAACTGATTTAAAATAATTTTAGACATGATACTTGTCCTCCCATCTCTTCATAAAATGTAGCAATTTTTACAGCCTGAAATTTCTAATTTTTAAATTTGTTACTCTTTCCCTTCTAGTAAGGTCCATTTAATATTTTATTTGAGTTTTGCTTTATAATTATTACTAAGAGTAAGCAATAACACAAGTTTAGAGTCAACCAAAACTGAGGAATTATAAAGCCAATTCATAAAGAAATATTATACATTTAAACATGTTCCATAGAGCAAGTACCACAGGTGTTTGCTTAATCCTTTTTTACATGAAAATATTTTTACTTCAATGGCTGTTTAGAAAATAATTAAATAATAAATAAATCAATAAAAAATAATACATAAATAATAAATAGATAATAAATAAATTAAACAATACAGGTTTTGGCCCATTACTGTTGATTGTCAAAAGGGATCTTCATGCTTCTCGCAAAATAAGGTGTACAGACTAGAATGGTGGCTAGTTCATTATTTGGTCTTGAATTTCTCAAAGGCAAAGATTCTTTTCAATCTCAGTTAAAAGCAGGAGAATCCTTCATTCCTATTACTGGCCAGACAAGATATAAAAGCGCAAAGACCAGCTGAATCTGCTATTTATGAAACTGAATTTAGTGACACAGGCTATAACATAAAAGCTGTTGAGACATGACTGAACCTTCATTTGCTCAAATAATTTGTTTTGATTCCTGAAGATTAATTTAAACTGTTTGGGTTGTTTGCTGCTATTAATGATGCTACCATGGACAATGGCGGCACTGCTGTGCCATTAAATTCACTCTGAATACATCAGCCTTCTGCCCATTGTCCTGTGCATCTCTTTCATTCTTTGACTCTCTGTAACTTCTTGTGACTTTTTCAGTAGAGATAGCTAGTGATGATGATAACTGTTGGCATCTATATAAGCCAAGATTTTATTTTACTGTGTATGGCAGAGAAAGGCTACCATACTTAAAGTCAAGAGTGAAACAGTCTGAATATCAAAGTGTGCAAGGTCATCAGGAGAACACTAATGACACGTTGAGAGGGATTTTAAGGATGGGAAACAAACACACTACAAAGAGACAGTTAATATTATTTATAGTTTTCTCAGAACAATCATAGTACGTCTAAGTTTAAAATGTTATCATTATAGACTGCATTGCTTTAAAAAAATCACAAATGATCATACACTTCTAGTCAATGAGAAAAGCTGGAAAGAATCAGAAAAGTTTATAAAAAGTGCAAGATCCTTAATTTCCTTCAAAGGATGCTTCCATTTATTGCAGGCTTATCCAGCATCACACATTTAACAACTGGGTAATGATAGGTAACTAATATAAATGAGATATTGAAATATATTCCGGAGGTAATAAAGTTTTTCTCATTATTTCCCCTTGGAATTGTTCCTAAAGGTACTCTATACATTTTCTTTTAGCATGACAAGATAACTATTTTTCAGTAAAGCATTTGACAAAATATTTCAAAAAAGGTATATTCAGAATGGGTCACTTAATGAGACACACTTATGAGACTTTAGTTCTGACAAAGCGTCAAAAATAATGTCAAAATACATGAAAGTACCAAATAGCGTTCACTGAGCTTCCACTCAATGTATTATGTGATGTATTGGATACTTGGTTTCATATATATTTGGTTATATTAATTCCTTCTGAAAGATTGTAAAATAACACATTTGCAAACTCACATACAACACTGAGCTGATAGATAATAAGCATGAATAAAGATACAAGAATGAGAACCTCAAGTTACAATTTTAAGTTCATAATGAGGGACTGAATTAAGTAAGTAGAGTTACAAAAGCGCTAAGTGTTGCAGAAGTACTTTTTAGTTCAGCATGAGTTTCTATAAGTTCCTTGTGTTTTAAGAAAAGGCATTACAGTGGATTTCTGAAAATAAATAAATAAAATCTAGTTTTACTTAGACCAAGGAATCTCAGCATCAGTTCAGGTTCATATTAAGCAGAAGCATCCAACCCATCTAGACATACTAAAAGGTCTAGGCAAAAGATGAAATACTTCTAGGTCGTAGTAATTTATTTCAGTGGCCTCTTCACTATTCAATGGAAAAAATGAGCCAAGTATAATTTTAAAAAAATTATTAAAAGATATTAAAAAGGAAAAAAAAAAAAAGAAATGTTCTTGAGATGAACTACAACATAGCAGTAGAAGAAGCCTAAAGACATCCAAAATAACTCCAACTTGATGGTACAAAACACACACTAAAGAATAGTCAGATCCCAGGAAACATGTAAACAAAAATACTTGTGTGTAGAGACAGAAAGTTCACCAAAAGCATTCATGGTCAAGTCTATGCCCTCCAACTCATTGCCACCTCTTTCCTACTATGTTACATTGACATTATGTATAATGTAAATTACAAATGCAAGCATTTAGAACTCACCAGTACTCGCTAACATTCAAGCACTGCTCCTGTGCTAATTATATTATGCAAGCTTTTCTTCTCTGTAATGTTTTTAAAAGGTGGAACTATTTCTGTAACTTTCACATTATTCTTGTATTTATTCCTTTTCTTAAAATTGCAAGCAGCATATGCAGTGATTGCCTAGCTGCCTTCATCTAAACCACTTCAGCGTTATTTATTTAATTATGTTGAAAGAGAGAGTTTTGTAATTAAAGAGAAGACAACATCTCCAAAGATATGGCTACTTTAAGATTTGAATTTAAAAACTATATTGAACTATGAGGAAGACATAGAAAATCAAACAGTACAAACCTCCCCTACATACAGCACATTTCATAAAATCAAAACATTTCACTTTCTGGAAATTCGCAATGACATAAAAAATAGTTTGCTTTTGAATGACAATTTTGAATAACGTCTCTCCAATTTCTTTTAGGATGTGTATTCAGAACCTTTTCAAGATCTGAAAATTGACAGAAATTTATTGGATGCTTTTAGAGTGTAATAAAATACTGCTTGTATATTAACATTGGCACAATAATAATGCAACGGTGTTTTTCACATTTGCATTTTCAGAAATGTGCCACAATTCCAATATAGCAATCTGTAAATGAAATCTGTAATTTCTTAAATACAGTCAGATAAGCCATTTCAGGGATGCAGAAAGACCATTCTCTGTTCATCACAACATTCTTCATATTTACTTCTATGGTGAAGCTTCTACATTTTTGGAAACACCATCTGAGATATTTTTGAAGTGGAGTATAAATAGAATATTACTTGCCATCATAATTTTTTCATATTATAATACCCACATTTTTTTTTCCACAATTTTCTTTACTTTTGCCCATGGATAGCTATATTTTCCATTCTTATGAAAGTTAGCAGCTGTCTTTACATTCATATCTTCTTATACACGCAATGAAATAGAAAAAGAGTAGAAATTGTACCAGATCCTTTTACAAGGAGTTGTAAAGTTATGGATAAGGCCATTACAACTAAAGATAACTGTATGACTTGTAGGTCACCTACTCTGAACACGCTACCTTCATACACTTATACCCAACATTGATTCAGTATGCAAATAGCAATATCATCACAGAAACATCTCCAAAACAAAATGCAATGTCAACTCAGCTTCTGAAGATCAAGCAACTTAAACATCTGTATTTTTGTGATAGAACAATAATTTTTCAAATGTTTCACTTAACATAGTACAAAAAAGTCAGTCAGAGCTGGTAAGAGCAGTACAAATAAATATCTCTTAAAAACAGTGAAACAGCTCTGTGCATGGCTTTTTGTGGGTACCTGTGTTTCCAGCTACAGACCTAGGACATGGGGCACAGAACCAATGATAGGGCACAGCATGGGTTGGTGGCTCAGCAGCCAGGGCCCATCCCATTGCCAAGTAGTGGTTGACCCTGTCCAACAGCTAAGTACCCACACAGTCACTCGCTAACTCCCTGTCCCCCTGCAGTGGGATGAGGGAGAGAATAGGAAGAGCAAAATCAAGAAAATTAATGGGTCAAAATAAAGGCAATTTAATCAGTGATGGAGAAAGGAGAAAAACAAGTGATGCAAAGGTGATCACATCTTGTCTGCCCCAGGCAGACCGATGCTTAGTCAGTCTCTAAGCAATAGCTACTTTTGAAGATGAAATCCTAATTTTTTATTGTTGAGTATGATGTTTTCTGGTATGTAATATCCCTTTTGGCCTATTTGGGTCAGCTGTCGTGGCAGTGTTCCCTCCCAACCTCTTGCCCATACCCAGGGTGAGCAGTGTGAGAACAGAGAGACGTTGTGCAAGCAAAGTTCAGTAACGGCCAAATCACTGGTGTGTTAGTGCTGTTTTAGTCACAAATACAAAGTCCACTGCCATACAGACTGCTATGAACAAAGTTACCTCCATCCTAGCCAGGCCCAGTACATGCCCCCAGCCAGGAGCGCAGCAGCCCCAGGGACTGTGGGTAGCTCCAGCTCTGGCACCTCCCTAGGGACAGGGACAGGCTAAGGCCAGGCCTGGACGTGGGCCCGTGGGTAGGCCTGGCTCACTGCGGCCCATGGCTAGGCAGGACAGGGCTGTGGGGAGCTGGAGATCGGCTCTGCTGTGCTACTGGGGCAGGAGCTGATGGCCTTAGTGGAGCTGCTGTGGGGTGCTGGGCTGTGGGAAGGGTGGAGGGAGCCCCAAGGAAGAAGATCAGAGATTGTCATGGATGGAAGTGCCGTCAGGGCACTGATAATGATCTTCAAAGTATGTCTTTAGATCTAGGTTTGAATCTCCATGTGGGTGGTTGCTGGAAACTGCCAATTTCCTGTTTTATTTTTTACTTCGTGATATAACACAACCGTGGAATGATTAAACAGCAAGAAAATTGGTCAACAGGTTTTATGATTTATAGGCTCTGTCACACTTACCGGTGTATCTGAGTACTGGGATGATGTAACACATTGACCAAAGGGGTTCCCTTTGTTCATTTTTTTTTGAAAAGTCACTGTTTCTACAAAAACATTGTGCAGAAACACAAGAGTGTAGTAGGTACTGACAAGTAACATGGTATGAATATTACCAAACATTCACCCTCACTTGTCTGTTCTTAGTAGAGTGCTGAACATGACAAATAAAGTAGTTTATGCCCAATTAGTATCACGTAGATGGATAGTTTTAATTATACAAAAACTGTTTCTTCAAAAGCAGGTCTGAAAACAATAATTCAAATTTATAAAGGAAAAGCATTCATGTGGTGCGTTATTTATTTGTTTAATATTTTTGTATTGTTTTTGCATTTTAATTGGTTTGTAGTAATTGAATCAAATTTTAGTTCCTTGACTTAATATATAGACAAATAATTTTTTAGAGAGGGGAAAAAAAAAACTTTTCACAGATGTTGTCTCATTTTTAAAAGAATACTACTTGCCATTTAAAAATGCTTGAAGTTAATAGGAATAATTGGATTTAGAATTTCAATCTAGTGAGAGAAAAAAAGCCACTAATTGCTTCTCATTGAGTTTCATAAATAAGATTCAAAGAGTATATACTTCTCAAAGTTACAAGTTACTGCAGATGGTATACATGTAAAGGATTATATTTTCTTTGGATCAGCTGAAGAAACTTGGAGACTGACCATCTTCTAAGTAAAACTGTAAGGAAGTTGTATAACTGAAATGGCATTCTAATTCCACATTTTATTCATTTTGATTTGTTTAAAGTAAAGGCTCTCTGGAGAAAAAAAAAAGAAAGGATAAAACAATACCATGTGGTAAATATGGGTCACTTTTTAAGAGTTTAGAATTCTACAGCTCATTTCTGTTTTATTCTTTAAAATTAAGTTTTATTAAGGTTTTTTTTTTAGAGAAGTATTAGATAAAGACAAGTAATCTGTTGTGAAATGGAATTCTTGTTACTAGCTATGTAAATTATCAAAGTAAGATGATGTAATTTGTTCAAACTCTACAATTAGCGTTGGATTCTCTGTAACAATTCAATCCCTTGCCAGTGTGCTAAATCCACAAGCATGTTCTAACAGTATGGATGGATTATTTCATAATATATCTTATCTCTAAGAAAATGGAGTAACTACCAACCTGTTACATATACAAAATACCTTAGAATAAATAAGATAAGAAATACTGAGCCTAACCAACTGGAGAAAAATCTAAACTTAACAACTTTAAAAAGTAAAACACTTACTCCCTGTTAGGAATTCTTTGAACTATCCAAGTATGGTAAGATTTTTCAGAGAACCTTGAAAGACATTAAATATCTAAAGTTTATTGAAATTCAGAAGCATCTATGGCTTTAACTTATTTTGAAATCTCAGCCAATCTCAGCAAACAACTTCACTTGTTAAGACATAACAAACAGGTTTACATTTACAATGTAACTATTACAAAAATATTTTTTTTTTTACCGGTGGAGTGCTGAAAATATAGAAGGATGAGCCCTTCAGTGCCAGAAACTTGCATTTGTAGAGCTGAGATGAATCCGTTCCTTCAAGTCTCTCATTTACCCATCCCATATGTATGACCTGTAAAAGAAAACAATTGAAAATTAAAGCTCTGTTCTTCAGTGGAGCATAAGATATATCTGAATAGGTCAAGTCTTTCCATAAGGAAGAGTGGCAATGTTAGAACAGGATGCGACATCCCCTCCTTCACATTTGCCTTCCTACCACTACCATACTCTTGAAGTGTACAGTATCATGCCAGTGTGTGTCAGAAGTCCTTGAAGAGACTTAAAGTTATAGTACAGGTTGAATCTTGTCTGAAATAATCACCATTCAAAAAGCCACCTAGATATGTCTCAGCAGATTCCCACTTGAGCCAGCAGAAAACCTAAGTGCACTGAAATAGTTTAGCCAGCAGTTTATAAAAAACATGATCCTACATTATCTATAGCACAATCAAAATTTGGACATACTGAAACTTCTGTTACATGTACCTCTAAAGAAATACATCTGAACAAATCACTAGATTTATCTGAAATCAAACAGATTTCTGTATGCTCATGTTTCCCACCGTTAACAAAGAGTCTTTGTTACACTGATTGTCCTTCAGAGTTTATATACTTTTTTTATATACACTTTATCTCATGATGATTTCTATTCTTACAGAATTAAAAGTTAAATTCAGTTGTTATAGAACTTTGCTCTAACAGTATTACAATACATATCTTTGTATTTCTGATAAATTAATTTTAAGAAAAACTAAAATTAAGTATGACTGCATGCTTCCTTTTTTGAGATTAATGCAAAGGTATAAAGGAATAATGCCATAGTGTGGTAGCAGAATATCATGAATGTAGTTACCCAAGAAATACAACAAATGTAAACATTTTAGGTGTAATTTTGCACACATTAAGAGGAAGATATTGCCCTTGGAACAGGTACTCCAATCTGGAGCAATCCACCAATCTGAATATGCAGCTATTGCTGATAAGATTGCTCATTTTCAATTAAGGGTACACTTACAGAAAATACTGAGTTACACAGGGGCAGAAATATCATAGCACTTGGGAATATATGGAACCCACAGGGGTTTGCTGGAAGTCAGTGGAAGAAGCCTGAAGAAGGTATTCATTAAACTGCATGAAAACTTTATCATTTGTGCTACGGATACGTTTGGGAAAGCTGTGATGATCACAGGAATGCTTTTCTATTGCAAGCCCAGTGTGCATACCTGGAGTTACTACCAACAGAGCAAAAGCTGGAAAGAATGGACAGGGAGTAGCTAATAGTACAGATGCACGCTCACACTCTTGTATCATGAAAATCTCACACATTGCTTTCTAATATAGTATTTAATTTACTAATTACATCTCTTACCAATCAGCTTATTCAGAAATAAATAATAAATCAATATGTTGAGCTGGACAGTCCTTCTCTATTTACTGAGCTTCAGCATTAACATTTTAAAGGAAATCTAAGAAACAGCACAATAAATACAGCAGCCTTTCCAATTCTCACTTCGCTATTGTGTAAATTTAATGTCTCACCAAAACATTGTTTCTGCAGTAGTCAGCAAAGGCTTAGAAACAGGATGTTCAGACACTTCATTACTTAAACAAAAAATACAGTATTATAGAATCATAGAATAGTTAGGCTTTGAAGTCTAGTCAACCCCCCCCGCAAGGAACAGGGACATCTTCCACCAGATCAGGTTGCTCAGAGCTCTGTCCCACCTGGCCTTGAACATTTCCAGGGATGGCACATCTACCACCTCTCTGGGAAACCTGTTCCAGTGCTTCAATGCACTCATTGTAAAAAATTTCTTCCTTACGTCTAGTCTACATCTACCTCCTTCTAGTTTAAAACCATCATCCCTTGGTCCTACCACAACAGGCCCTGCTAAAAATTTTCTCCCCAACTTTCTTAAAAGCCCCCTTTAATATTGAAAGGCCACAACAAGGTCTCCCTAGAGTCTCCTCCAGGCTGAACAGCCCCAACTCTGTTAGCCTGTCCTCATAGGAAAGGTGCTCCAGCCCTCTTATCATCTTTGTGGCCCTCCTCTGGACCCTCTCCAGCAGGTCCATGTCCTTCTTATGCTGGGGGCTCCAGGACTGGATGCAGTACTCCAGATGGGGTCTCACCAGAGCAGAACAGAGCAGAGGGGAAGGATCACCTCCCTTGACCTGCTGGCCACACTTCTTTCGATGCAGCCCAGGATGCGGTTGGCTTTCTGGGCTGCAAGCGCACGTTGCCGGCTCATGTTGAGTTTCTTATTAACCAACATCCCCAAGTCCTTCTCCTCAGGGCTGCTGTCAATCCATTCTCCGCCCAGCCTGTATTTGCTTGGGGTGGCCCCAACCCATGTGCAGGATCTTGCACTGGGCCTTGTTGAATTTCCTGAGGTTTGCATGGGCCCACTTCTCAAGCCTGTCCAGGTCCCTCTGGATGGCATCTCTTCTCTCCAGTGTGTTGACTACACCACACAGCTTGGTGTCATTGGTGAACTTGCTGAGAGTACACTCAGGAACCATTGTCCACGTCACCGAGAAAGATGTTAAACAGGGCTGCTACCAATACCAACCCGTGAGGAACGCCACTTGTCACCGGTCTCCACTTGGATATCGAGCTGTTTACCACAGCTCTTTGAGGGCGGTCATCTAACCAATTCCTTATCCACCAAGTGGTCCATCCATCAAATCCATGCCTCTTCAGTTCAGAGACAAGGATGTCATGTGGGACAGCGTCAAATGCTTTTCACAAGTCCAGGTAGATTACATCAGTTGCTAGTCCCTTATCCACCAATGTCGTAACGCCAGTGTAGAAAGCCACCAAATTTGTCAGGCATGATTTGTCTTTAGTGAAGTCATGTTGGCTGTCACCAGTCACCTCCTTATCTTCCATGTGCCTTAGCACAGTTTCCAGGAGGATCCTTTCCGTTATTTTGGCAGGCATGGAGGTGAGACTGAGTGGCCCATAGTTCCCTAGGTCTTCCTTGTTTCCCTTTTTAAAAATGAAGGTTCTGTTTCCCCTTTTCCAGGCAGTGGGAACCTCACCAGACTGCCACAGCTTCTCAGATACAATGGACAGTGGCTTGGCAACTTCATCCACCAGTTGGAAGGTTATGTTTAAAGGTTACTCTTAGAACCTTTAAACAATACAAAAATATCATTTTTGATTATAATACTCAAGAGATATCAGAAAACGATTAAAAGTTTTCCAATTTTCATTTTCTTTACTTGGCTTTGCATTGTCAATATAATTTGTGGAACAATCAAACAATTATATACCTCACAGTAGAAATAAAAAAAACCTGGTCTGCTGATTTATATCTTACAAAATAAATTAAAACTTATCTGGAAAAACTAGCTGATATATAATAGTTCAATTTCATTTAAAAAAGGCAAAAATCCTTCCAAAAGTTTTTAAAATCCCATCATTATAGTTTGTGCATCAGCACCATAAGACACTTATCTAACTATTAAAGGTGCTAGTAAACAAAATGTTGCAGCATTTCCTGAATTTTCTAAAAGACACCTACAAAATGAACACCTATATCAACTTGTTTCTTTTTTTTTTTTGAATGAAGATGTGAAAAAATTCAATAAGTATCACACTTGTAGATCAATTTAAAATTTGGAGAAGAGTATCTCTGCAGAATACTGGCTGAAGTATCTGTACATATATACACTTAGGAAGAGAAATATAGTATAACTAGAAGATGCATAAGCTTTTTGTTTATTCAACTGTTTTAGAATTTTTGTATCTTTAGGAGAAAAGCACGGGTTGAGTTGATTTAAATATGGATTGCTCCACCAGATACGAAAGGCTGTATGAGATACTTTCTTGGGGAAGAAGTAGTAGCCAGGCTAGGCAGCTGAAGAAGGATTTCTCATGGAAGGCACGTGATGAGCTCAGTGGGTTTAGAGCTACAGTACTGTCATTTGCATGCGTTGGGGATAACAGGACAGCAAGCTAAAAAGTAAGTACTAAGGAATATGAAAGAGAGAGAGGAAAAGACAGAGCAAAAGACATTGGGGAAGAGAAAGAAATCAATTTATTAAGACCAAAAATAAAGGAACAGGAGAAAATATGAAATTAAAATGAAAAGAACAAAATGAAGGACACTATGAAAGTATATAAAGAGGAGAAAACCAACAAAAAATATACAAAAAAAAGTAAAGAAAAGAGGATTCCAAATGTATACTTGCCTAGAAAGACAAAATCCATTAAAAAGCAAAGGAGGAAAATAGAAGAATTTCTGTTATCAAAATCAGTGTTTGATTAATTTATGCATATATTGAAAAATAATAAAATTATGCATCTTTTTACAAAGACATTAAAAAAACTAATACAGTTTTTACTTTATTTCCACACATCTTTCTTCTTGACTGGTTTATTTAATGGTCATTTAGATCACAGAAATGGAGAAAGAATAATTTTTCAGTTCAACAAAAGTCTGTATGGAACAAAAGCAACCAAGTGCTGGTACTCAATAACAAGTTGCTTGTGCTTCCTAAGTAGGCTACCGAGATTTTAATTGGGTCTTAGTATGTGGGTAGGAATATTAGTCCTGAGATAAAAACTGTTCTGTTATTTGGATTGAAACCTGCTATTTGAAATTTTAAGGTACGCTCATAAGGCATTAGAGTACAAGCAGTCCCATTCTCAGCATTGCTTTCACCACTTTATTCCCATACTGCATAATCAATTTGAGACTGCTATTTGAAACTGCATGGAAAATTATCCTTACATCACTGATGCATTATTAAGTTTCTAACATCATCTAATACACTTCCAAAAAGTTCCTGTAGGAACAAAATGAGCAATGACACTTATTATGAGGAGACAAACCAAGTTACTAACAAAATGTAATCCAATCATAGCCAATAAATGAAAGTTCTTATTTGCACTTATTGTTTTCCTACAGCAATAAAACATCTAGATGCTGTAATGACTGGAAACTTAACGTGTGTTACATTTAATAAAGCAATCGGTACATGTTGTAAATAGTGCTTTTAGTTAAATAGTTACAAAAAGTAAATGATGCAAAACACTCCAGAGGGGAATGAAGAAGGAAAATCAAGTAGATCTCTGATGTATGAAATGTCAGAACAGATGGGTACACTTATGTAACTAAGTGGGATAAAAATCTACAACAGATGCCAGCTTGGCCTGCAAATTAAGAACCCGTGTTGCACCACAAAACACAAAGGAACAATACAAAACTAAGAAAGCAAAGAGAAGTACATTTTGAGGTAGCTTAAAACATTTTTTTTTGTCTTTTCCAAAGAAAGTGGTAGACTGCATGTTTTGAATAGTAGAGCTATTGGGAGAAAAAAAAATGCAGTCCTTTCATGTACATAGTGATTAACTAAAAAAAAAAAAAAAAAAATAAAAAATTAAAATACTAGTTTTAAAGCATCACATCAACAGTTTTCATTGTACATCAATTGCATTCAGTAATGTCCAAATGATTATTACTCAAAACATAATGTTTCTGAGATGAAACTACAGAGAAACTTAGAAATGTGCCCAGCTTGGACTTATAAATCTCATTCTTGAGTTGAAGCACATAAAACATTTGAGTTAGAACACCACAAACAGCAACATGTTCATGACAGTACTAACCCAAAAGGAACTATGAAAGACAGGTATGTGTCTGAATTTGTGTATCTTCCCAGGAATTGGCTGCCTGTGCAAAATATAGATTATGAGTCTTCTGGGTAGTGATAATTGTTTCTTCTCTCTGTTTGATTGTTTCAACAAGGATGCTGGGAAAACTTAACAAGGACACTGATATCACTCACCTTTTCTCATAATAGACTTCTTGTTCAAGTTAGGATTCAAACCACAAAACTCACTTGAAGACAGGTACCAGTAAGTTGTCTTACTGGCTGTGCATTCTTACATCATACTAAACTAGTAGCACTATTTGTGCAGCAGGAATTAACCAAACTAAATAGAAGTGGAAAACTCAGGTCCTTCACGATTTTTTTTGTCTTATATGTCTATTTTATTTTTTACCAATAATACAACAACAATAAAATGCACTTAAGCTATTCTCCTCTTCACCAAATAAAGACTCAAACTGTTTCTTCTGCAGTTTGGGAAAATAAAAAAAAATAAAACCTTTCAAACTACAGTTGTTTGCTACAGCTGTTGCAAAAGAGTCCTCAAAAAAAGAAAACTCAGTCTGAAATTTCAGTCTGAGCTTCCTTCTACATGTTATGTCCCAATCAATAAAATGATAATTCTGCTTAAAAGTGTGTTAACATAATTTTAATTGGAGAATAATTCTGGAGAAAGACTGATCTCATACTAGTAATCCAGTGAAATCACAGTTCTGTAATACTGAATGGAAAAGGAATGGGTTCTAAAAGCTAAGAGCAGATGCCTGTGCAGAAAACTATATTCTCTAAAACCTGTCTCACAATCCACAAGTAAGAAATATATGAAGAAAAGGAGAATAAAGAAAAGCTGCTGGGGGTTTTTTTGTTTTGTTTTATTATTATTTTTTTTTTCCAATGTGCTAACAGCTAAGGGAAGCTCAGGAAGACAGCTTAATCAGAGACCGTGATTCTTCACTGAAGACAGAATTCCCTTGTGCCTCTCACTGCCAGACAACATACATCCAGCTGGCCACTGGAAGATGGGCCAACATATTAGGGGGTAAGAAACACTGCTTAAATACACACTTTAATATATTTTTATTAAAATAGGAATAGGTTTTTCCTTTGTCTGACAAATTCTACAGAGTTTCTAGACTCCAATGTTTTGAAGTCTTACAGCTTCAAAGGGTAATTTAATATAAACTATTTCATTAACATGAAACACTAGGACATACGAATACCATGAACATACTGTGAATTTATTTTTTTAATAAAGCATAGGGAGATTTCATGAAACATTTTCAGAAATGCAACCACAGTTTTCAAAATTCTACTGCGTACAGATTTATTTTGTCAAGTGTGGCAAATCTTTTGACTTTTTTTTTCAGTTTGCTTCTCTTTAAAATCAGTATAGTAGTAATAGTTATTTACTTCACAGAGGTGCTACATATTAGCTAACTGACAAGAGGTTGAAAAGTTTAAGTGCTTTAAAGTGATACTTCTTCCATCCGAGTAGGTTTTTTCAGTGGAAGATCAGAGGTCTCAGAAAAAAATCTCTGAAGCAGACCAAAAGAATTTCATTAGGAAATGCGCAATTGATCTCCTATATAAATAAAGTTAAAACAATTATCACAGAAGATCTCAATTCTATCTCTACATGGTCTCTTCATGCTTAAGGGAATTTAATCCCGCTCCCTTTCTACAAATGTAAGTTGTAAAATTATAGTCTGCAAGAATCTAACTTTTTCAGACTAAGAATTAGGAGAAAGGAATTTTACTGCTATATGATATATTTTAAAGTCATTTTTCTCTGTTTCTGAGAAAATTAAAAAAAAAAATTGATCTTGCAAGAGTATGTGCAGGGTTTCTTTTATTCTGCAGCCTGAAGCCAAGCATTGTTCATGGCATACCTGGGGAAGCAATTCTGCTATGAAGAACAATGGGAAAATCCTCCATATTTGAAAACTGTATTCAGAACTAAGATCATCTAATTATCAAAAAAAAAGTGAAAAAGAGGCTTCTGAGAAATTTAGTATATTACCTTCTCCAAAACACAGTACCCATGTTGTTTCTAGAAAATGCCTCCTTAATGTCCTAAGCATCTGCAGTAATGGAGACTTCATAATTTTTCTCAGCGATCTATTCTAGCACTCATTATCTTTACCAGTGATGAGGAAGTCTATTCCTCATGTCAAACGTGAATTGCTTTTGCTGTAACCATAATTTAAGGTTGTTTTATTTCCCCTGTCCATTAAAAAATTAAATTGTTTTGGCCTTAGACTGGAAGAGTGAAAAAAGCATATTCCGACCATAAATGGAGCAAAATGCCATGAACAAGTAGTATATGTAGCTTGTGTGGCATCATTCCTTTTTTCTTTTCACCACTTATGCTCTGAGTACAAGTCATAATTCCCCAATATTTCTTTCATACCTCCCTCTCTGTCTTTCCTTCAACCTGTCCACAGAGGGCATGGAAAAACTCTGGTCAATATCTTTTTGGAAACAGCACACAAAATCAGTTTCAGTACTCCTGCCAAGGCCTTACAGCAAAAGAAACTGCCTTGCAGTAACTGACTTAGGTACAGCCCGCAATGTTTGCCTGTCTCAAAAGCCACATGGTTGTTATGGCATATGGGTAAATGGCCAGCCCTGGCCTGATGTTAAACTGACAAGGTAACAACATGAAAACCTGCTGGACATCACATACAACGCAAAGGGAGAAGCTGGCTGGCTATCTCAAGCCTGCAGCTAAACTAATAAAACAGTAACTGGATAAACTAGCAGGTGAAATATATAAAAAGGAAGTGAAGAATGTCAAAAGATAATGAAAGAGGATGCTGACTTACTGACAGTGCTGGTAGTATCATAGATTAAGGTTGCAATAAGTAAATAAGCATGTAAAAATCAGGAAAAAAAATAAAGGCCAATGGAGGAGTAAGATGTAGGTGGAGGAGGTATTTGGGAGGAGGAGAAATGAGGGAAAAAAGAAATATAAGGTAAGCCACATGAATGGCGCTTTTGGGGTATCTGTTGATCACCTCTGTACCTGATTACCACAGGCTGTTGTAATAATAAACCACAATAATAAATTGTAACAATAAACCTGTTGTTTTTCTTACTCTCTCTATCTGACTGGCTTCTGCAGACAGGGTCATCTGTGATGGCCTCCCTAAGTGCTAGCAAGGCAATGGAGAATGGATCAAACCTCCCCAAAAGAATTTACATCGCCAGATACTTTTCAAGTATTCTCCTGTAACATCTCCAGATGTTTTCCACAGCCTCTCACACATATTTGGTTATTCTTGCCTATGTGCTGTACTCTATTTGGCTTCTACCCTGTTTTTCAGACTCATTCTTCAATATGTCAAGATCATTCTTATGTCTAACACTATTTTAAAGCTTCATGTCTGCAAAACTAGTAGTCTTACTTTTGCTAATGCACAATAAAGGGAGCATTCAAGGGCATTGGATCCAGGACAGACCTTTTCAGGACTTCTAGTCAATATGTCAGCTTAGAAAGTGAATCATTTATACCTATTATTGGATTATCCAACAAAGCCTATACAACCAAATCTGTATAATATTTGTTTAAAATATTGTGATGTCAAGAAATGTCATAAACCTCACTGGAATCAAGATACATTGCAGCAACCACCTGTCACCCATCCACAAGATGTGTTAAACCATCACAGGAGGAAGTTAGATTGGTTGTCACTATTTATTCTTGACAAATCCCTCAGGATGGTCATTCATTTGTTATCTTGCAGCTGCACAGAAATATTTTGTTTATTTATTTCAAATTTCTTCCCTGAAATATCTTGATAATAGCTCTGAGATAATTTTGACTAGTTTTTTCAAATATCACCAGGCATTAAAAACATACATACCAACAAAACTTTCTTTTGTATTGTAATCTGAGATTTAATGGGTTTTGCTAGTACTTTTTGCAATAAAAATCCTTTACAGTTGACTTTTTTAGTGAAGGCTGACTATGTTAAGTAGAAGATAAACATTTTCCTTTCACTCTTGCTATTAATGCACTGAGAGGGTAATTTTTTGTTACTCATCTATCCCTTGCTGGTTGCATCTTAATTTGTGTCCTGGCTTTCCTGGTACTGTCATATGCTATGCTTTTACAATCATTGTCTCTAGATTTCATTTTCTGTGTGATTTTCTTTGAAGGTCAATGAAGAGGTTACTGCAAAAAATCAAAACAAACGAGGGAAGAGACAACGTAGGAAGTAGTGCAAGTACGTCTTACAGCATCACAAGAAAAAAATATACATATTCTTAATTAACATCTGATCAATATTTTCCTATTTATACCGAGGAGAATCTGTATTGTTTTACTGGAGGACAGGAATTTATCACATTGTCTTAAAACCATTAAAAAATACCCAGCAAACAAAATAAAAAACTTTGCAAGTAGTTTTTCTGTACAGAGAATTGCCTAATTTACTGTTTCATAAAAAATATAGAGCAATCCAGTAGTGTGTTATGTTTTTGAAAATTGAGTCCCAAATCTAAATGTCTACTGATACCACAGAATCAAGTGCTTTCAAGTCTCTAGAGCACCGTAATAAATTATATCAAGCAGAATCAAAAGTTATAATATTTGGAGAATGGTGGCTGTAAACATCCTCCACACTCAATAAAATAATGTACAACCTGGCTCAACCCCTTCTCTCCTTGTGGAGCACCAATACGCCCAAGAGTATCCAGTGCACAGATGCTGCGTGCTTTGTCATCTACACAGGTTACACATACACAGAGCCAGAGCTTCAGCAGTGGTACTTATTTAATACCTTTCAAACTCATGTAATCCCTGCGTATCTGTTAAAACTTTGTAGTCCTTGACATAGACTAACTAGCATGACATGCCCTGGGATAACTAGAACTCTCTAAACAATACCCAAGGACAGTCTGGGACTTAAACATTGGTGGGAATTATTTCCAATAGGCAGTTTAAATGCAGACATCCTGCTTTGGTGGGAGGAGAAAATTTAAAAGAGTGGAAGTAGCCAGGCTATGCCAATTAGCTTCATGACCTGATACTGTTTATTTTAACAGTACAAATATATTCATAATAATTACAACTACCTTTCCTACTGCCTCTTTCTAACTTTGGATCATAGACACAGGGCAAAGTTCAAACTCCTTGTCTGACATCTTTGGCAAAGAGACTCATAAATACAGTGGTTAGACCTGGGAACCAGTATCTTAGTCCTTTAGACCAGAGACCCCTGTTGGCTGGACCAATGCTGGAACTCAGATCGGTGAACTCTCTCTCTCCCCATCTCCCCTCATTCTGCTTACTCTTTTATCTTTTTTCTAGTAAGTAATGCAAGGTATAAAACCCTCACATGCATGGCAAATGGTATTTCTGCTACCCAATTATTTACCAATGAGCCTAGCTATTGAATAAAAGTCTCAGTTTACCCACGGACCTCAGGTGTTGTACATACCTTATTCCAACCAGGGAAAACTGGTGAATCTGAGTCACCTATCCCCTCTTCTCGCCATTGTGTGCTGTGACCAATTAAATCCTATGTGACATAGTTACAGGCGAGAATTTGGGAAGCAATACTTGTCACCTTCTCCTCTATTCTCACCATTGTGTGCTGGGACCGAGTAAATCGGACACAACGTAGTCGCCAGCAAGAAGCTGGGATGTGAAAACCTGAATTCTGGTTTGTTAATGAACTACGGAAACCAGAATCTGAATGAAACCTATCGTGATCCAACAGTGTCCCTTTATGAAAGATTAAATTGGAATCTAAAGGCAATGAAGAAAACTCACCACAGGTGATACAATAACAAAGCTCTAAGGACCTGTTTAATTATTCAGGAATGTCGATACTCAAAAGCAAAGATAAATTTGCACCTATCACCAATTTTACATTATGCTAGCTCTTCCAGTGACCTTCAATCTCTTGAGCTTACCCTTTCTCTTAATTTTAAATCAATTGCATTAACAAGAGCTATTCACATTTATACAAGCATTATGTAACTGACATTAATAGGCTCCATTAATCTACGGTAGATGAAGTCCTCTTCTGTTTTCAGTTATCATTGTCAAGTTTTATTTTATTCCTTTGTGGTACATATATATAAGAGATTCACATTTTGGTTACTTTCAAAGCAAATTTGTATAGGACATTTTAAAGTCTGAATTTTTAACATTTGCTCCCTTAATATTTTTATGTTTTCTAGTTTTATTTCCTTGATCTGACCAAATTCATTATCAACTTTATTTTTTTCCTCCCTTTTTGGCAGAGAACAATCCAATGTTTGTTGCTCAGTCCCACCTTAAATTTTCAACTCTTGAAATGAAGGTCTTAATTGTATCCTCCATTCTTTTCATATTTGAAATACATTTGAGAAATGGAATAGATATTTGAAAGTGGAATAGATTTATACTGCCTAAATTTAGGCACCTGCTTCAGATGATATGCTATGAGGCTACTCTTCTTCAGACCTCAGTATAGTTAAGACAGAAAAAGAGGCTTCTATAAAAGATGATTTAAAGTGCTGTCGTAGTTCAGCCCCGATCGCAACCAAACTACACAGTCTCTCTCTCACTTCCCCCACCCTCCAGTGGGACAGAAGGGAGAATTGGTAAACAACAAAAAAAAACATCAGCAAAAACACATGGGTTGAGATTGAACAAAAAGTAAATTTAACAGCAATAACAGAAGAAAACAAAACAGTGATGGAAAACAAATACAGTATAATGGCTTACAACAAATCTCCACACCCAGTTTCTTCCCATATAGCAGGAGACTCTCCTCAGCACCCTCCTCACTTATATACTGAGCATGATGTCAGATGAGATGGAATAGACCTTTGGCTAATTTGGGTAAATTAATGGAATTAATGGAAGAGAGTGCACCCTCAGCAAGTTCGCCGACGACACCAAGCTGTGTGGTGCCGTCGACACGCTGGAGGGGAGGGATGCCATCCAGAGGGACCTGGACAGGCTGGAGAGGTGGGCCCGTGCCAACCTCATGCAGTTCAACCAGGCCAAGTGCAAGGTCCTGCACATGGGTCATGGCAATCCCAGGCACAAATACAGGCTGGGCGGAGAATGGATGGAGAGCAGCCCTGAGGAGAAGGACTTGGGAGTGCTGGTGGATGAGAAGCTCAACATGAGCCAGCAATGCGCCCTTGCGGCCCAGAAGGCCAACCGCATCCTGGGCTGCATCAAGAGGAGCGTGGCCAGCAGGTCGAGGGAGGTGATTCTGCCCCTCTACTCTGCCCTGGTGAGACCCCAC
>JAAGAY010139451.1:0-49120 GCA_011801015.1 Ardeotis arabs
GTGCCTTAGCATGGTTTCCAGGAGAATCTGCTCCATGACCTTGCCAGGCACAGAGGTGAGGCTGACCAGCCTGTAGTTGCCCGGGTCCTCCTTATTCCCCTTTTTAAAAATGGGGGTTATGTTCCCTTTCTTCCAGTCATCGGGGACCTCACCTGACTGCCACGATTTCTCAAATATGATGGCCAGGGGCTTGGCAAAGCACACAACGCGTCCCTAGCACGGCGAACAGCGCTGGCTGTAAAGCTGCTACTTGTGCTTGGCCTTTCACGCCCAATATACAAATACACCTTCAATAGTCAAAATGTAATTAAAAACCAGAATTTCAGCCTGTTTGAAGTTCCCTCTCCAGGTGAAAAGTCAGTTTAGCTGCTGCACTGAAAAATATTATTTCCATTGCCAGTATGCCAGAACAGACTTTCAGTTAACTTTAAAAACCCCGTGCCAGAATTTTTCAAAATTAAGCTGTATACATTTAAAATAGTGCAGAAATGGGATCAAGCAGAAGGTGAAGTTATTTCTATGAACTGATTATGACATGAATTTCTCCTGTGAATTTCATTCCTTTTGGTTAATTAACAGAAACATGCTGTTACAGAAAAAAAAACACAACTCGGATATAGATGACAAGTTAGGGAGAACACTGAATGATGAACAACCGGAGCAAAATCCCAGCCCACTTCCCACCAAAGGATATTTTGTTCCCAAGCTCCACACAATGAGGTTTCTACATGCAGAACCCATTTACTGCACTCTTACCCATGGCTTGTGCTCAGCTTCATTGAAAAAAAAAAAAAGGAAACAGGAAACTGCCCAAATAATAAATATCTCTACTATTTTCCCACATAACAGAGGGCAGCATAAGTGATAAGACACATTTCTCAGAGGTCACTTGAAAGACACTCCTCTCCAGGAGCCACGCAGGAATCCGACTCAAGACCATCCCAGAAAAGCTCAACTTCCTCATCTCCTCTCCCCTCTTCTTCCACTGCCCAATGCCCACCGACATAACCCTGGACAGGAGGGAATCCGGCTTTCCAGGTTCAGCCCACTCCTCCCAGCTCTGGAGCCAGAGGAAGCCTTCCCCACCACAGCAGTGCCACGGGGTGGGCATGGGAAGAGGAGTTTTCCACCCGTTGTTGATTTTCTCTCCCTTATTCCTACCACAGATACTATGGTACAAAACTGTTGGAAGAATGATTTTTATTCCTCAAAAGCAGAAAAATAGTTCACTGTTCTCTTTCTTTAGCCTCTCATTTTGTTCTTGACAAAGCGATATGTAAGTTCGTCAGCGTTCTCATTCACATCTTAAATTAAAAATGTATTTTTTGGCAAACAGAGATTGCTGAAAGTGCATCTAACTCTAAAATCAAGCCCTTTAATTAATCTTGAACTAACACTGCAGAATTTATCTATAATTTTATGAGTTAATCAAAAGAAATTATAAAAATTTTCTTCTGAAAAAGTAACAAACCCATATCCTCAACTGAGGAGTGACCCAGCAGCCCCTACCACACGTCTGTTGGCTCTCCCTGCTCACTGGAGTCTCAGACAGCCCCAGTTCAGGCCGGGGAGCACCATCTGTGTGGCCCTTCAAGAAAGGAGACTCACGTGCAGCTGAGACACAGTAGAGGTACATCTGCAGTCCATCTCCACACTTTGCTTCGGGCAGACTTGAGGGCACAACCATCACCTCAGACATTCAATTCCCCATTTTGTAGCTACAGAACAATATTTTCTGCTCCAGTCCTATTCCAGATGTAGGAGACCTAACACCACCTCAGAGATCAGCAGAGGAACCACAGAGGTGCTGCTTCCCACTCCTGTGGCAACTTGCCCCAGGCTTGGGCAAGTGTCAAGGTTTTTGTTGTCTGTTTGTTTGTCTTAAAAAAAAAGCCAACTGCATATATATTCTCAGGATATCTCAGCTTCAGGATTTCTTCATACTGACACCTTCCAGCATCCCATGGATGCTCTTACTGACTATATACCATGTACCACCCACAGAAAGCAACTCTGTATATATTTAATACTCGACATTTCATTTAAAAAAAATATTTTCAGCAATTGAACACTAGTTCTAGCCAGCACACTAAGTGATTGGAAACCCTACAGGGTATGATCAAGTTAGGATTTTTTTTTTTTTCTTTCCTTACTATGATGTTAAACTATTCCACAATCAGTATATATAATCTTTCTTTGCATATTCACTCCATGTTTCTCTGGAGGCTTCATTAGAAATTCCATTGCATTTGATTTAAAATATATATTTTCTCCAAACTATTTGAATAAGTAATGAATAAAAAGAAGTTTCATCCATCTTTATTAATGAAGTCATAAATCAGGGGGTTAAGAAGAGCTTGTATTTATTGCTCATGTTGCATTGTGGACATGGTGGAAACTACTAAGCAGTTTCCTCCTCCTGTCAATGTTCTAAATAATTCAGAAAGAAATCACAGATTGACTTCTCATCCACGCATATCCTGTTTAAAATATGTGTCTGTGTGTATTTTCAGTATAATAGTAACAAAACTATACAGTAGTTTTCTCAAATTATCAACTTATTTTCCCAGATTATTGAATGGAAACTGTATGACGACTTGGGGAAGTTTTTGTATGCTGTATCCCTTAAAATTCACATTAAACAGGGGCATCTCAGTTACCCTGGAACTGTAACTTTCCTCTGTGACACCTTTATGGTTCTCCTCCCCATAATTCTCATTTCATGAGAGTTCAGGAGACATTTCTTATTCCTGATGAACAGCTTTTTAGATGAACTTTTAACTTACAGCTCTCGAAGCTTTTCTGTGCCCACCAGCAACCACGTGCTGAAGGGAACCTCACCCTGCTTCACTCCAGCTGTGCTCTCAGCCTCCACAGCAGCACTTCCCTTAGTGATGGAACCCAAATAATGGCACAACCTTCAAATGCCAAACACACAGTCAGGTAATACAAAATTTTAAATATAAAATTCATTAGGAATTGATTTGATATGTTTAAACATATGGATACGCTGAAATTGGGAATCTTCCCCCTCTTCTGTATTACAGTGGGAGCTGTGCTCCAGAGACAGAAAAAATAAAGACCCTTGCAAATCATTAAACATTGCAGTTCAGTGTAATAACTTATTAATGAAGACAAAGTATCCTATCACCAGGGCCTTGAAAAAAAAAAAAAATCTGTTTTACGATTATGATCCAGCGGATCTTTCCTCACACCAACTAAAGATTATTTGTCTCCTTTAGCTACCAGCAGCATTTACCACTTTCCCCTGGCAAACCCTGACGAGAACTTTGCAGACTTTACATCTCCTGCTTCTTTTCTTTTATGTATTTGGTTGCCAGAAATAATATGGATCTGCTCCTCCTTTCTACATAACACTAGTACAGCACTAATGGTTGCTTAATAGCCTTATTAGAAAAACACATTACTTCAGATTTCAAACTTTACTCACTAGTTAAATTGTATTGTAGCTACTTGTGTTTTTATTACTTAACATTAGTCCTAATGGAATCCATGTGTATACCACCTAACAGTAAATTAAGCAAATTAATTTTCAAATCTCAAACACTTTGTAACACTGAAATACAGTAAAACTTTCCCTAGCAAATCATCTCCGTTCACATTTATTAATTAGGATAACTTTGTTCTTTTTTGCGCAACAGTTAATCGTTATGAGCTAAGTAGAACCTACACACACACTCCAGTTAAGTCTATTAGCATAAATATATAATAATATTTTTAATTATTTCCTTTGTGGCTAAGTTTTAGCTTTAATTGCCAGATACTTCTCCATGATATAATGAACCAATATGCTCTTCCCGAGGCAAGGGAATTCTTCAAGATTCTGTCAATCTTTGCAGTTGAACACATTCAGCATATTTAGCTCCAAAGCACAGCGCCCAGCTCACCATCTCCCTGCAGCTGCACAGTTCAGCTCAGCTCCAGAGCATCCTGAACAGCTCCACGGTCCAAGCAGCTACATCCCACCGAGACGTGGGACCAGGAAACTACATACAACACAGACACACAGATATTCTTTTTTTCCTACCTGGTCATGACAACCAACCAGCATACTGGAAATGCCACTTGGAAGACACAAAACTATGGCTCTAAAACAGTATCTCTAAATCTTAACTAACTGAAAGTGTAATTTCAACATGGCTAATTTAAAATCCACTGAATTGCCAACACTTTGACAAATGTGGCACAGCTTCTTAATTTCTAGTTGATTAAAATGGTTGAGACGAATGAAAAGACGGTCTCAGAGAGTGATCCTGAAGTTAAAAGGAAGCAAACTCCAGGAATAAATAATTTCCTGAATAACCTTACCAGATCATTTCCTTGTATGACATGACATGCAATCATCGCAGAGGCTTCGCTTTCTCTCGAGAGGAGCACCAGAACAGGGACCGCAGTGCCAGGAAAAAGGTCTTCTGTAGCTCTAACTACACCGTAGTCATCTGCTGCTACTGCATCCACAGGACAGTAAAAGACACAAGGGAAGTGCTGAACTGAGAACAGGCAGTAGCAAACCTCTGGAGAGGTAAAATTAGGATAAAATATCATTATGCTGTAGCCAGTCTGTCAACAGAAATGGTTGCACTGAGAAAGCACAGACACCTGCACCTGTGAGGACCTTGTCTGTCTCTGACCTAGGGTACAGCTATCCAAGTTTGCTCACTCGGAGACACATTAGAAACCTTGAAGTCCTGAAGCATTCAAGGTGAAGATTAATTTCCAAAGCACACAAGCATGGGTGACCGTCTACACAGGTCCCACTAAAACTAGTCATGCTCCAGAGCTGCTGGGAAGATGCAGATACTCCAGCAACCCATGCACCACCGTGCTGGTGCGCTGACCACCACCATGCGAGCATTTCTTCATTCTGGAAGAAATTCATTGTGGTTACCAAGCTGACCTTGAGCTTTGTACTTGAATACAGTTCATTAAACATTTTCTTCAGCTTGCAACTGCTTTAACATGCCCTTTGAGTTTCTCCATCTACTCTATATTCTCTTATTTTTAGAAAAGACAATTAGTTTTATTCTTGCCCATGACTAAGCAGCTATGGTCACTTCCAGGTTTGCACTAACACTTGTATCTGCACATTTTAAAGTCTCTCCAGCACAATAAAACATAACTTGTAGGAACACACAATACAGATAGTAGGAAATCAAACAAACGCAGCTGTGTGAGCAATATCAATTGTTTTCTCTGAGTCATTGGCTCATTTTATACATATAAGATCTAGAAGATGCAGGTTCATTTCGGTATATTGGAGACTTCGCTCTGGCTTCAGGTAAGCAGAAGTTGGCAGCTGGATATATCCTGGAATTCTCCAGCATTTTATACTGCATGTGAATCAGCTCAGATCTTTTAAAAAAGTTTTTACCTGATCTCCTGTGACAAACATTCTCATTTTAAGACGGATGCTGCATTGCATTAAGCCAGTCTAAGTGTCCACTGAGAGAGACAGCTTTATTTTTTAAGTGACCACATCAAAGCTGATAATAGGCACAACTATTAAAAGCTGATCTTTACAAATCTCAGCAACAAGCATGTCTTACTGGTTCCCATCTCAGAACACTCATTTCATCCTGGGTTTTATAATATCAGTTGAAAGGTTTAGGACCTAGCATAAAAAAAAAAAAAAATGCAAGAGACCAAAGATGAATTATACATAGAAAAGTTAGAGATAGGCTTGAAATTTTTATGAAAGTTTCCAATGTGACCTTCTCAGGAAATGGGTAAGTAGCCCTCATAAATCTGAGCTAATTCGTCCCCGTTCCCTCAGGGATCCACCAGATCAGCTCCCTTCCTGAAATGCTGTGTGCGCTAAACACCGACGGCTCGCTGGGTGCTGGTGGATTTTTTGCAGGCTCTCCTCTTTTGAAACAGTTTAATATGACCAAAACAGAACAGTGCATCCCAGCATTATTTTACATAATAAATCAATGTCATCCAATTATTTTACTTCTTGCCAGCCAACTACTGATCTATTTTTCCTGAGGATTTGTAAGAACCCTTATTTTACTTTAAACGTTGCATGATTTCATCAGATCAACTGACTCAAAAACCAACAGGAATAATAACGATGGGGACTTCGTTCCTGCCTTTACTCCTGCTTACTCATTGTTTGTACATGATGTACATCTCTGGATCTTTGCCAGCCATAAAAAGTGATTTACTGAACCAAGGGAAGAAAAAAGAAGCCTCAACAGTTAAAGAATTATTTAATTTATTTACTTTTCTAGCAGCTTCCACTTACACCTTCAGCTTCTTACTCATCTAGAGTTTTTAAAAAAGGCAGATTTAGCCCTACTATATAAAGTGAAACATTGCAAATAAACATTTTTCTTTAACTTTTTGTTTGTTTCGGGGGTTTATTGTGGATTGTTTTGTTGTTGGCTTTGCTTTTGTTTTTAAGTCACATTAATCAGAGGAGAAATCAGGAATGAGGGAGTAATTCATAATAAACTCTTACTTCAGGACTTCAATATGAGAATTTTTAAAAACTTTTTGTTAACACAGATTTTTTTTTTTCTCCTTTTTTTTCCACCCCCCTTCACAACTTGTTGAGCAAATTGAGGTTCTCCACGTCTAAAATGCACAAAGCAATAACTGACCAGGCATTAAACTCATCTTCAGGGTTCATGCTGGTATAGACAGGTGCACTCCAAACCTGTGGCAAGTATTATTTGCTTTTAAACCTTAGATCAACTTAATTGAACATTAGTTGAGAAGAGAAAACTGGTGATTTTTGAGGTTTATTTAATATATTGCTTACATGTTTCATATCTTCATTTTAGGCAGGTACCTGTCAGCTTGGAGTTCTTGCATGTGGAAGAACTACATGAAAACCCCTTCGAAATCTGTGGATTTCCTGTTTACTTGGGTAAATCAATCAATTAAGCATCTGTTACTCTGAAGGACATGAATAATTTAAGCAGGTCCTATAAAATAAGTACAAAAGCACTATTTCAAAATAAACTAAATGCCGGTACTTGAATATTTCAGCTTAGCATGACAGAAAAAAAAAAAAAAAAAAAAAAAATTGTATTTGAAAGGTTTGGTAAGTGAACTTCCAGAGAAAGTTAAACTTGTGTTATTGATTTAGAAGCTGGCATAATCTCTTGTCACTTAAAAGAAAAAAATAACTCTATATAGGAGATAATCTACTTGTCTTATATTCTACATCTCCTGCAAGAATTTTCTTGCTCATGCATAGATAGAGTCTTATCTAGTCCTTACTGAAGTCAATAGCAGGCTGCTTGTTTGTTTTTTAAATAGCAGCAGCATTGGGTATCTACAGGGAATGAAAAAGTGAAAGGATTACAGTTTTGACCTGTTAAAATTGATTTATAAGAGGGATTTTTTTTTTCTCCTATTATGTCCAAGTGATAAATTGGGCTTTCAGTTAAGGCTGTGTGAAAAACTGATTTGTCAATTGTAGCCTGACCAAAGAAAATTGGAAAATTACCCACTTCAATTAAAATATGCAATGATTTTTGTGGCTTGTTCTTTCTTCACAGACATGATGTTTAACGGTGGGAAACAACAGAATGGAAAGACTGAAGAAGGAGCAGAGGACCCCGGGCAGGACACACATCCAGACAGGAGAGTGGGGCAACATCTCACCTTCTGCCTCAGAGGGACCTGATGACACCAGCAATCTCTCAGCACTGCTGGCACCAGTACAGCAGACTGGTCCACGCTCCATATCTACTGAAACATCCACTAAAGGGTAGGAAAAAGCAGTTAGGAACTCATACCGCAGTGGGGACACTGGATTTGGTGAGTGTTCATATATAATACAGCTGAAACAGAGTTAGGATAATAAGTCAAAACCAAATAGGACTCACCTAAGAAGAAAGAGGAGGTGGTAAAAGCCCCAAACCAACGCACGTATCTCAAAAAAATATGTATAAAAAAGCAAAATCAAACTGTAGTCAGTAGTACTTTCCCACATCTCTCTAACCCCATAAGATCATGCTTACATCTAATCACATAAATTCCAGGAAGCAACGAAGGACTCAAAACTTAAGATGCTAGAAGGAATGACTTGAGATAATATTTTCTGAGATCCAGATCTACAGAAGAAAGCACCTCTCTAAGGTCCTGTTACTCAAAGAAAACAAATTACACAGTCAAGTCAGGTTGTGTTTACTTTCACTGCTAATAAGAATTGGGAAAAATTCATGTGTGCGTTTCGTCCGAAGGCAAAGGGAAGCTGAAGCCCTTGGGTCCAGCTCCTGGCGCTGCAGCCAGGCACAGCACCTGTAAAGCAGGTGTTCACCACCGCTTGGAAAATTCTGCCTACTGCTTCAGCTGAAATTTGCAGTGTTCCATTTCCCAGGGTCCTTTTTCCTCCCTAGGGTGAGAGACCAGTCTTGCTTCTCCTATAGAAATAAAATGTAAGAATGGCGTTATAGCCAGGAAAGCACCCACAGGATGTGTATCTCCCCACTGATGAGCGCCTACAACAACTTACAAGGTACAGGTGGGAGAGCAGTAGGGTTTTACAAAGGCGTAGCAGCATTACAGGGAAGGAATTAAACTGCAGCCTGTACGACAGGAGCTGGGAATGGTTCAGGCACCAAGAAAACCTGTCTCTGGGCTGTGGCAGGGAGCAACTTTCACTCCAGTGTAACTTATTTTGGTGCTGCTGATACATCACATATGGAAAGTCGGTGGGGAAAACAAAACATCGAGATGAGGAGTTGAAACAAAATATCACTGAGGAGTTTAGGAAAGAAAACAAGCATTTATATAATTTCTCTGTTGCTTGGCATGGATGAAGACAGTGTTCCCAGTTCCTCACTGAACGGCAAGTGACAGGACCGACCGCTCGATGCCCGAGTGCCACACTGGAAGGAGCAGACATCTAGGCACACGTCTCCTGTGCGAGTCTGATGACCAGTATGCAAGAGCAATCTGAAGATAATAGCAAATAATACAGCCTGCTTTACAGAGCAGGAATATATTTAACAGCTGAACAGCTCGGAACATCCCTTTGTTTCAGCTGTCTGGCACTGTCACATTGTGAGATTTGTGATAGGAAGCGAGTTGCAGCATTCCCACCTGGCCCACTCGACCCTTTCTAACCCAAGACCAGCTGTCACCAGTGAGATGTACCTGCTAATGGCTCCAGCATCCAAGGAACCACTCCACATCAGCGCCCACCTTCGGCTTTGTTAGCAACACCCCTTCGCTTGTACCGTGCCAAGTAATGCCCTTGCTCATTCTACATGACGAGTAGTAAGGAGTGTGAAGGCAAAAACAGATTATGTAATAACAACTCTGATATCATACCCCCAAAAAACAATAACAACAATTTTTTTAAAATTGGAATATTGACTGCGAAAATTGATTTTAGCCAAAACCACTGAGAAAGTCACAGATGGGATGGTATCATTGAAAATCAGCATAGTCCAGGGTTTGCGAAGGGGGACTGCTGTCAGCACAGGACATGGATGCTCCCAGCCATGCAGCGCCCAAGACTCACATTTTCACTGCTTACAGTTTCCAGCAAAACCTGAGTGCTCTTGACTCAGGCCTTCAGACCCGCTGCTCCATCAAAATGAGGGACAGGCCACGTGAAGTCTTTCCAAGCAGCCTCACAAGCAGTGCCTGTGCACGGCCATTTGTCTTTTGGGAGAGTACACTGTCACCTCCACCAGAGAGAGAGAGAAGGTAAACAAGGATCTGGAGACACCAAACCAAGAACCAGAGCAACAGGCCAGCATTGCTTGCTCCAGGTTTATAACCATGCTCAAACCATTAAAATTCATACTTGTTTTACTTCTGTGGAGCTTTGAGTTCAGTAAAACTGGGATTTCGTTGGCTGCTTTTTCTTTTTTTTCTTCCTCTTGTGATATATTTCATTTCAATAAATATGAATAATCTGAAATTAGTTCTCTCATCTTTAACAACAACAACTACTTAGAGGCGCGTTGAGAGGATTAATTCCGAAGTACTCTGAAAATGTCAAGTGCTTATTAATTATAAGTTAATTGGAGTTAGAATTACACTATGGTAAATAATAATAAATTAACATAGCTGATGGGCAAGAGGGAAGAAGAGGATTTTGAACAGTGCTGTTAAGATGCACGTTTTTAATGGTCCTTCTGAAGAGACAAAATCTGACCGATGATGTTCAGTAAATTCACTTCTACAGAGTATTCTTATGTATGTGGAGAATTTAAAATTATTTCATCTCACCTGTCAACACTGATTCACTGTTGGTTTTCTCTGATCTACAGCCTGGAGCAAAAGGCCTCCACGGCTTTTAAGAGAACAAGCTTTAGCATCCATTCATCTCAGCTGAGAGCCTTTTAGAGATCGCCAGACTGCTCACGAAGGATAAAGTATACACGGAAAACATCTTTATCCTGCAGTGGGAATAACAGTAGCCTTAGCATTTGTGAGGGTAGCATGTGTATACTAATCCGGTTGAACGGTTAGAGGAATTGAAAAAGTGAAGCTGAAATCTTTCCTCGACTGCTGAATCCCCATCTTGAACTTCATCTGTGCTTAAAGGCTCCAGGCAGGAGTCATCTGTGTGCTCAGAATAACACACAGTGAGCGAGTTTGTACTGACATACCCAGCTCTAGGTGTAACCCATCCACCTACCTGCAGCCAGATACAGCCAAGCGGCAAAGATCAGACTGTGCAAATAACTCCTTCCCTTTTTCAAACACCTCCGCATTCCTCTCCTATCTTCCCTCACTGCAGCCTTTCGGTAGTTTCACCTGAAACCAGCAGATTTTGGCAGTGTCTATGTAATCACATTCATGCCAGAGAAGGACTGGACACAGAGCACAGGAAAGCTGAGGGATCTTCCCCTGTATCAACAGATTAAGCATGAGGTTTACCACCAGTAACAATTTCTCCTTCTCACACACGACTGGTTTTTACTGTTTCCTCACAGTCACAGGGACAGTGATGATTAAATGCAACACGTGCTTTCTTGACAAGAACCAAGCTGTCAGTCAAGGAGCTGCTTTCACATCCGAAGCTGCTTTAACCTCCCTCAGTCAAGGTTCCTCCACCTGCCTGACAGGCAGCATCCAGGGGACCACCTGCCCTTGGCTGCAGCCTGGGGAAAGATGAAGCTCTTCCCAGAAGTTTCAGTAAGTGACACAGCTGCTTGGAGACATTTACCAGAGAAAAGCAGAGGTTCTCCATACAAGGGGACCTTCCATCCGTCCTGGCTTCAGCTCAGCTCCCAAGGATGCTGACGCAGTTCTACTCTGAACGGAGCCCTAACATGGTTTCAGGGAACCTTTCCTGAAAGCTTCAATGATTTCAATTCCACCCTGCTGTTTTAGTTTGAGCTTTAAGCGTTTCAACATACTACAGATCTGCTCTTCCCTTAATGTACTGAGGTAACTGACAGCAGTAAGATTGAGAGTTGTGCATTTGGAGACCAAAGCTAGAATAAGAAACCTTTATGTTTTTACCAGACTTTTTTCAGAAATAGATTACACGAGTGTTAGGTTTCATATCTATCACACAAATTGAGATTTCACTGTTTTACAGTTCCATGTAGATGTCAAAAGGATTATACATTTATCAGTTTCGCGTAATGTATATGGAGCTTCTTTTTCTTTCTAAGCGAGCTCATGGGAAATTATTTCAGACAATTCGCTACCATAACTTTAGAGAAAAATCAACTTTTTAAATCTCTTTTCATTTTTCAAAACCATACTTTAGTGAGAGAGGTTTTTTTAATACTCTTTGATGCTAGAAGTTCATACATTAAACTTGCCAGCAGTTAAGCCTCTTAAAAACAAAAGAAACCTTTTAAATCAGTAAGGTTATTGGCATCAATATTCTAAATCACATTTTGAGATCACATGAACTAAGTACACTTTCTGGGTGAGCCCAACAGCACATTTACATACAGTATTACAAGAGGAAATATTGTGTTTACATTTTACAAACCGTTACTACTTTGTAAAGCTGTTCTGAATGAGCTCTTAAGTGACTAAGAAGTTCAGCTTCTTTAAAATGCAGTTAAATCGAATGTTATCAACAACATCCAAAGATTTTCTTTTCCTTTTGTTTAACTTAGGACTGACACAGAAAGAGCCTTTCATTCTAATTCTTTAAGTTGTTAAAATAATCCCCTTGTTAACAGCAGATTAATCCTAAATGCCTTTCCGAGGGCCAAACAAACAGCGCTGAACGAAAGGGAGCAAACTCCCACAGGAGCGCAGCTACAATCCTCACTCCCCAGACTCCACTGCTGGACACGGACGTTTTCCCCAGTATTTTGATGGTTTCTGCTATGTATGAATCACACTTCCACAGTTACAAGTTCTAAGGTCTACGGTCAAAGCTTTAAATCATAGTATCTCCTGTGCTGAAGAAAACAATAAGTAGTATCTCAAATGTTATACTGATTTCCTTGATAAACATGTTAAAGAAATAAAGAAAAATTACGAATGGCAAACTGTTCTTACAGTTTTGAGACACAAGACACTTAAGGCCTAAGTCCTACTCTAGACATCTTTTTTCCTATTTTTACCTTGATTTCCCTAGGCTTGGGAAAACACTCTCCACCTTCACAGGCATTCCAAAAATAAAAAATTAGTATCAAACTACTTCCCAAAGCTTAAAAGCAACAAAATTCAATACCATGCAAACAAATCCTCTCTGCAATGCTCCTGAAACACCACAGAAGGGTTGTGATAGTTGAGAGGAGGCCCACTGCACAACGTGAAGGCACCGGGGAGCAGCAGAGCTTCGGGGAGGGCAAGCAGGGCTCGGCTGCTGGATGTTCAAGCTTCAAGGAACAAGGTTGTCTGTCATTGCGAAAGAGGAATAGTATGAGGATGCCGGAGCTTTGGTTCAGATTATACGGCACAAATTGATGAAGGAAAGGTAGATGGCGTAGGAAAGGCCACTCACTCAGAAAAATATTCATTCTGCAGTAAATATATTATGTCAAGCTTTCAGCCTTCACAAATGCATAGAACAAATAGTCTGTTGCAAAACCAGTCTGATGTCTTAGGAACCAGCAAAGAGAAAAATATATTGACTCAGAAAGCTCTGTCACTCTCTGACCTACTGCAAGAACACCCGGATCCCTACAGCATTATTTTAATCAATGTTTCCTTTCACTGGTCTCTCAAGCAGAATTACAGCATCAGTTTGTTCTTCCCGAGCTGACAACACTCTGAATTCTACAACGGGTGGCGTAACATTCATGCCTCTGAAAAAAAACACTTTACTCATTAGTGCTTTTTGTTTAAAGTGACTAATCCCATTCATCTTTCCCATCTGTTTGAGGATTTCTCTGCTTATAAGAACAAGTGAGTACTTTACACCGTTCCACCGGGCTGAGGCCTGCTCCACAGCAGGGCTGCAAGAGCTTCTCGTGTGCCCACTACAAGCCGATGACGATAGCCACTACAAGGCAGCAAGTCCAATGTTTGGACATTGGCTTTGTTCGACAAACCTCAAACTAGCAAACATCTCAGCCTCTCAGGCAAAACTTCAGCAGTTTGTGGAATTCAGCTACAAAACAAGGACATGTTACACAATATATTTGCAAGTTACACCAGGAAAACAAATGGCATCCACAGGGTACAACTCCCTTACAAACTGACCACTCAGCCAGAAATATTTCTGAAGACAAACCCATTTTCCATTTTAAAATCCACGTTTTTCTCCAAATACCCAGAACAACGTAATCCTACAAGACCTCTTCTACTTTGCCACTTCTGAAGAAAAAAGCCTCCAATACTTACTTGCTCGCACAACCATAAAACCTCAAATATTGTTTGCATTTCTGTACGCATTTATGTCCTCAAACAGCCCTACAACTACCTACATAACAAACCAAGTGCCTAGTTTGTAACTCCTCCTGAAATCAATAGCCATCCTTATAGAACTGCTAACGGCTTGTTCCATGGATATTTATTTGCAGTATTACAGCAGCTGCACAGAATTAAAAAAAAATTACTCATAGTGGAGATAAGACATGACTGTTTAGACAGAGAGGAAGGACTGCTGAGGTGGGGTTTTTTGGTTTTTGGGACGCAGAGCACGAGAAAAGGTTTTTTGTTGTGTTGTTTTTTCGGTTGTGTTTTTTTTTTTTTTTTTTTTAACTAATGTATTTCACTCTGATATTTTTGAGTTTAAAGTAGCTTTAATACCTTAGTCCAGCACCATCCACCCTGTCCATCCCTGCAGCTCCTCTCATCACTCTCCCGTTCGCTTCCTCCACAACTCTGCTTCTCCCCAGCTACGTTCCATCAGCAAGGGAGGAAGAGGAGGAGAGAGGGAAGCAAAAGCCATGTCAGAACCCTGCCCTGCTCCCTGGCTCAATCTTCTTCCCTTTAGATTAATTAAAAAGGATTGAAAAACAACAAAATAAGGAATATCTACATAAATTTTTTTCTATCAAAAAGTAAAGTCTCTCCAGTAAGTAGTACGATATTATCTGAAATTGCATTTTCTCTTCTTATCTGTAAATCAATATGTAACACAAAGTAGTAGTTTTGCAACAGATCACATTTTATGTTCCTCATTTCAGTGTTCTTGAGTCGCATTTTTGAAGTTCTGGGTTTGTATTTTTTAAGGCCTTTTTCCCTAACTGCAGCATTTGCTAAGCCAGAGTGAATTTATCAGCCTCAACTGGACAACGCCTTTGTTCTAAGATCAAGGATATACCTCTGTCTTTTGAGCTGTAGTCTCAAAATTTTAGGTTTTGACACACATTCTGAACTGCAGATAGTTTTTAGATGATATTTAATAGACCACCCCATGAGATACTCCGGAAGACACTGGAAGATGCTAGAAGACACAGCTCTACAGCCAGCTATGAAACAAGAAGCCTAGGTTCAACTGTACCACAGACATAAAAGTAGTGCAAAATTTTATAACAAAAGCATGAAATTAGTGCAAATGGAAAAGACTGTAGGAAAAGGTAAGACAGCAGAACAGGTTTTAAGAAATAGCACCAGTTAATTCCTACAGAGCACCAAATGTGTGGTTTCCTTCAAATGAGAATGAGGCGAGATGAAGAACAACGTTCTTCCTTAGGTGAGATGACACCAAGTAAAACTTACCGTACAGCTTATAAAATCACAAAGCTAAGTGATGCTGTAGTTCCGCCCGGGGACTGCCAGTCTCCAGATGTGTCTTTCCTGACATCAGGCCTCTACCACACTGAGAAGGATAAAAGTATGAAGTGAGCAGGTTTTTTGTGTATACGTTTCCCTGGTCCTTTTCCTTTCTAAAATAAATTCTATAAATAAAGGTGAAATACATATGAAGTCTAACAGCAGGGGTTCTGGTTCAGTTTTGGAGGGGGGTGTGCTTGTAAAATTGTGGTTTTCAGCTGTTCAAATATGCTCAAGGAGAATTTACGTGATGTAAACAGCTCACATCAGCAGGACCATCATCTGACTCTAAGCATTTACATCCTCGTTCATCCGAAACCTACAACAAGACTTGGTGAAAAAAGGAAACCAAACCCCTAGACTGAGGTGTAATTCAAGGGCAGGAGTTTAAGTGATTTAAGCACTTATCTCCAAGCACCTTTGTTCTAAACTGCAACAATCTTCATTCGGGGTCCTGACAGTGACCCCATCACTGTCAAATTCTCACTCATTTCTGGGAAACTAGATAATTTAGCCATGGTTTCAGTTTTCAGGGTATGACTTCATCCTGCTTGAATAATTCAAATTATGTCTGAAATAGCAGCTAAGAAAGTTGTAGGTGAAAGTCTGAGTAAATGGGATTTACCTACTCAGCAGGAAAATCTGCTTTTCCAGCTTTACAAATTTAGCAGAAACCGTAGAGTTCACTTGGCTAAAATGACCGTATGTATAAAAAAAGTAGTATCAAAAGGGAGACATCGCTCTGTTTTGGACAGGAATTTCAGGTACCTGAGAGTGTGAAATACTAAGGTCATCCTAAAAACAGGCAACAGCTCCGAATAACACAATCTTTAACAAAGTCAATAAGAAATGAAGCCTGGGTGAAGGGGTGACCTACCTGAAACGCTACAGAAAGAAGAATTCTCTTCCTTTTTATCCTTTTTTTTCCTTCTTTTAAACTTACCTTAGCCCTATTCAATCACACTAAATAAAAATACAGATCAAAGGATTATAAAAAAATGGAGACATCATAAAACAATATCACTTGAGCAGTCAAAGGCACGGATTTGTAGCTTACTGGAACTCAAAAGGAAAAGGTCTAAACTGAATAACCAATAAAATGTTCTTGGTTTATTTAACTCACAAGATGAGGCTGTTAATGCCAGATCGCTGAACAATTTATTTTGTGCTCATGACATCAGCTTTGGAAATACGAGCTGAGGTCAAAAACCAAGACACATTCTGGATTATATTCAAAACATCTTTTGGTATTGACTGCAGTACATTATACACCAAGAAACGCAGAAAAAGAAATGTAGCTTAATATATGCCCTCTCAATAGCCCATACCAATGGACTATTGCTTCTACATGCTCAAAATTTACCACCCTGCGGTTTTGTTTGCAATAAAAAGTCAACGGTATGAGAATCTGGATTATATTTCAAATTCAATAGTTTAGTAATCCAATCTGCTCTGTACTTCCTTCATTATCTGTACAGCAGAACTGCAGGGCAGCACATCAGCTGGTTGTTAATCACTAGGTTAACGCTGAACTCGCTGTATATGGAATAATTTACGGTATTGCAGTGCTTTCCAGGATCCGTAGCTGCTCTTCTCTCGGCAAGGTGGACAGAAGCAGGGATGGGCATGGTCAGCAAACAACAAGGGGAAAGCACGCAGAGGTGAAACAAAGGGTTATGAATAAATCACGCATCCGTAAAGCTATATATTTTAGTAATTACATGAAGATTCTCTGTCCTAAGGAGAAAAGAAAGCACATTACAAATCAACAAATTCTTAGCAGTTTTTGTTTTCTTACTGGTAGCAGTGTAAGTCGCTATCTAAGTACAAGTAACAGCCAACAGTGTCACATGCCATGAGTCACGATTACTGCAGCAAAAGAATCATTAACAGTTTTCCTTGTTTTTGTCAGCAGTATGAAATAGACGGAGACAGGAGGAGACACCGATGGACAAATGATGGGCTTTGAACTCTCAAAAATACTTCAGCTTCCTTCCTGTAAATTATGATTTTCTACTTGCACTGTCACAGTACCTTCAAGTCCCTGTCTATTATGCTGTACCTGAACAAAACCACGATACTGTTGTACTAAATTTTTGTCAGCAAAACCAATGTGCACTCAGCTTTTTCAAACACATACAGCTGTTAACAGCAATTCTCACCTTTACAGGATCAAGACCAAGCCAAAGAATCAGACCAAATAATTACTACCACAGGCTACTATTAAGTTGCTATGAGTTTGGAAAAGCAAAGAAATAAGAAACAACATACAGGTGTTCAGAATATCTTAAAATATTTAGAAATTAAGTAAAGAGATTTGGAATCCTTCATACATAATCACGTCTCCCATGAAAGTCAATGGAAATTCTTCCAAGGTGACCCAGCACTGTCCTTGACGCAGCTATTTGGACAAGAATGATGGTAAAAATCCATCACAGTAATGGTACTTTTGTCTTACAATATTTTAAGCTTGCCCTTGTTACTGGACAGACTTGCTCTGTGAGCTGCTTTGTCTCTTTCAAGTACGTGGACTTTAACAGCCCAATAAGGTCAATTTTGGTCAGTCACTCCAACATGAAAACGATACCCAAAAATCCCTTCTAAAAGCCGATATTCAAAACAAACCAACCTGAGATATCCCTCATTTGGTTACAAACGCAAAACCCTCACAATTCTATATCAGAAGTATGTAAATATTTACATTATAGATGGCCACACTTACAGCTCCTTCCAATCAATCCCACAAGTTTCATTCTACTTTAGACCTGCTGACTTGATTCAGCTACGCCAATAAAGGGATATTTGCTTATTTGGGCCCCAGTTCAATATTTTTACCCTGTGCATGTAAACATCTTTGTGCACGCCTGACTGCCAACCAAACCTCATCTTATTGACAAGCGCATGAGGTCTGTTGTAAGCATATCACGCATCTCTGTACCTACAGACACAAACCACGCAGACAAATCATTAGGAAAACATGGTAGCCCAAACATGGCCAATACAGGCGTGTGCAGGACCATGGGTCTCCTACAGGCTTCAAGCTCCTTCTGTCCGTACCAAACTGGCATGCAGCATGGCTCATTATAGTGTAATTACAATACTAAACCACACCTCCATCCCAAAGGCTATCAGTCGATGGGCTGAACCTGTCTTATCCCCCACAGAGACGCCCATTGGGTAAAACCCTTATTCTCTGCAAGCTAAAATAATTAACCTAGCTGTTACTAGTAATTAGAGTTTGGTTGTATATCGCTTCACACTCATTCTTGCAGCCAGTGTACTATCACGGGCAATCTTTGAGCCTTATCCTGTCACAAATTTATATTTCATACAATAAAATTCACTTTCTGCAAATTCCTAGGATCTTGAATAACTGGAATAAGGGGGTTTGACTCAGTGGAGCTGTCAGCATGGATCCCTGAATGGGTCAGTCAGATCACGCTCTGATACGGCGGGCTGGCCAGTGGGTTCTTTGGAGAGACTGGTCAGGTGTAAGGGTCTCGTCTGTCTTGGGACACTGATAGACTGGGCAAACAAAGGGTTTGCTGGCAGTCCTCCCCTTACCATGACATGCAGCAACGTAGACCTGAGCCACCGGGCAGCCTCACAGGTGGCAAGATCTTGTTCCATTGGGAAGGAAACCCTGAACTGGCCAGATCCTTCATCCTCCACAAACTAGAGCAAGGTTTGCAAATTTTTTACAAGGATTCCATTAATCTCATCACAGTTTTTCCAGTTTCTAGGCCTTATCAGTCCCTGTGAGACAGCCTTTCTGCAGGGGCAAAGAGGCAAACCATCTTACAGCACCACTACACTGAAGAAAAATGAAGAGCCTCACATCCATAGGAGACCATGCTGAGGAGTCAATCCTCCAGAACATCTTCAAGAAGTAACTGGGTTTAATGGCAAGCAGTTTAAATCAAAGTGTGTTGCAGACATCCTGGAGGCTTGACAGGTGCACATAATTACGCCAATGCACCTTGGCAGTCAACACTGCAAAGAAAAGGCATCAGAAGTACCTCAAACTAAGATAATTTGACCTCTCTGGAGTAAAATATGCCTCTTGCCATTTCCCAAGTCATTTAACAGTACTGTCAAATCCTAGAGGTTTGGTTTAAACACAAAGATACACTATCTTCCAGTTCAACACATTTTGTTTATGCTTTAAGAAAATACAGTATATTTTTCTCCTTGAACATAACTAATGTTGTTTGCAGTGGAAATAAAAACACATTCATGCATCACTTGATCAACAGTGTGAAGTGAGAGTACCAACACCCACTTGAAGTATTTCTCCTAGGCTTAAGAGTTCACTCCACTCCGTCATAATAATCCATTTATTTACATTTCTTTAATTCAGTGCTTCAGTAAACACCAAAATCTAGGTTTTCTATTAACCACAGAAATCTGCCTAGAGCCATGGCTGACACGTCTTGTTTTCTACATTTTAGCCGCTAACAAATGTGACAAAGTCAAATCAAATTCCTCGTCTCCCACAGAAGAACATCCCAAGTGGCTGTTCAGTGTGGGTTTCGGAGGCTCAGCGATGAAGCGATCTCCTCCATAACGCACAGACGTTTCATTACGCTAAGGAGCGGCGTCTAACGCCCAGGGAGCGCGTTTCCAGGTCCCACCCTACACAGCTGGCGTGGGTCAGACCGCAGATGTTCACCCGTGCGGTTCTACTCACCAGGCGCTCAAGGCAGGAGAGATGCTGCCCTCTGCTCGTCTTCTCAACGCGTTTCTTTATCGTGTCAGCAGCGGGAAACCCTCAAAACTTTTCAGGAACAGGGCACTTGAGAAAGTTTTACAACTTGCCAGTTATCACCAAGACATTGACTTTTCAATCAATCAGTACATCCAATTAATTTGCTATCTTACAGCTTGAAACCTAAACTTGAAAAAAGTGCAAGTAGGAGGAAAATTATTCTCAGTTTTGTTATTATTTTCTATAAACATACAAATAGTCAGATAGCCTAACAAAGTCAGGGGGTTCCACTGCAGCAACTTCAAAGGAGAGTAAATCCCCATACACAGAGATTACAACGGCTTTGATGTTCCCGAAATAATCTATTTTTTCCTACAAGTTTAAAGGAACATGTTTTAGAGAACAGACATCTTTGACAAATAGCACTCTGTAAAAGTTTTGATTGTATATTTATTTGTTATGTAAATTATATGTTAATAATTTAATAGGTAAAACATTATTATTATTGTCAGTCCCAGAGAAGTGAAAACAGTATTTATAATGGAAACCCACAGAGAGACTGAACTTATAAATATTCCAGTTAATTGGTACAAGTCATCTTTTGTGACCATTAACCTCTGATTTTCAAATTAGTTCCAGATGGGTACAGTCTGACAATTACGTGAAAAAAAAAAGCTAATGGAAATGTCCAAATATAAAACAGAGCTTTACAAACCTGCTAATGTACGGCCTTGCATGATTTACTGATATTTTCCACCCATCTGTCATTCAGTATTGGGTTTTTTTTCAGTGAGAAAAACGTGTAGAAATAAAATGTATCTAAATGAAAAGAACTGATTAATTAATTTTCATTTACCACGTCAAAAAATGCAGGGAACTTCCCGAACCACATTACAGACAATGTGTGTTACCTGACACTGTGTATTTAACCACAGGGGATTTTGCATTAAAATCTTGCTTTTTTTCCCCCCTTTGTCCCCCTTTTTTTTTTTTCCAATGCTACCAAGAATTGTCACATGCAACAATTCTAAACGTACCCCTTGGAGACCACTCTGAACAGAAAAGCAGGTTGTGCCGTACCCACTCTCCAGGATCAGGCACTAGAAGCCTCCGCTGTTTCATTGCCAGAATTAAAACCCATTTTTCACATGACAAAGTCACCTCCCTGTGTGTTACTATAAGCACAGTCATTTTATAACGACTATCAGACTGTTAAATTGGAGATAGATTCAAACCAGGTACGTACCTCAGAAATTCAAAGGAAGCTTGAAACTACAGAAATACCGCTGCCACTGCTGTGGCAGCTGACTGCTATATCATATCAAATTATTTTAAATAAATATTATGAAAATATTCATACAGACACATTAAAATGTTGCAGTGTGAGGGGGTGGAGAAAGTGACACAATTAATACATTTTTTTCAAGCTGCTTTAAGGCAGAGCAATTAATCTATTTTTCATGGAACAGAGTCAAACTTAATAGCTGTATTTTAAACAAATGGATTTCTTATAATGTGTCACTCAAAGCATTAGTCTAACAAAACATGGTTCAACTCAGGGATTCCTCCCCCCCCTAATTTTTCTTTTATGTATCTATCACAAGCTTGAATAAAAAGTCCGATAATTCCTGAATATCCAAGTTCTACCCAATGAAATTCCACAAGTTTTCTTTAAAAGGTAACTGCTGTGCTGGGCTGAGCCGTGTACACCTACTCAAACCCACCCCACAGAAGAGCAGCAGCAATCCAGCCGTGCACTCGAGGTAGGTCTCAGAATAAAACTTAAAACATTTCCCCTTTAAAAACGTTGTTGGTATTTTCTGCTTTGGAAGCCACGACATCAGGCAGAGAGGAATTAAAAATGCAGTGAGTCTCAAAAAAGGAGGAAAAAAATAAGAGGAAAAAAAATCCATTTCTTCAACCCTGATAATTAAATGACCCCTAATTGTTCCTTATTAACCTAAATCTTCAAGACAAGGTTATTAAGAGAATCTATCTAACGATCTAAGACCTATTGCCAGGATGCTGGGAATTACTGACTTGCCACAGTGTTATGAATGACCCACCAACCCAACCCACGGGCTACGCATTCTGACATCAAACGTCAATCCCTTGCACTGAGCTAAAGAAATTCCCCAACAAAAAATACCGCATGTGGTGTGAAACTCAGTATGGTTCCACTTAAACCTCATGCGAAATAATTTTCTGGGATGTCTCAGACTCCTAATTACTCTTACAGTCTTACCAATTTCTTGACCAAAAAGGGAGAGAGCCCCAACTCTAGGACTGTGAGAGCCCCTGGGCACTCCTCTGCTTCCTCTCCACCCCAGCACTGCTGCCAACTGGTCAAACCGGGCCGAACTCATAGACACTACTGCAGAACCCATTCTTGTTGCTAAGAGTAGAGTACACTGATGCTCTAGGTTGGTTCAATTTCTTAAGCCGTGTTCACGCTCTTGACCTCTTTCCCTAAACCAACTGGATGCCTGAAGTACAAGGGTTTTTTTGTTTGTTTGGTTTGGTTTTTGTTTTGAAGGAAATGTAAATGCATACACATGTGCCTTTTTTTACACCACTAAGGAGTTAACTTTCTGTGGATCTGTCTAAAAGCTAAGCCTGGTTATTCACCCAGTAAGGCCGTGAGCACTGCAGGGACAACCACAGCCTCTTTCATCGATGTGCCCCAAGATGCTTTGCATGCTCTCCCCCAATAAAGAACGTGTAGGCCATCAGCTCCCTTTTCAAAACAAGCCCCACAGAAACACTGAATTTCCTCACACAAGTCTGCATTCTTTGAATGATGGTGCAATATCCATTTTCCAATTTTACGGTCTGCTGTCTCCCAAAAATTATAATTTGTGGGGCTTCAGCGAGCCAATTCATGTACACGCACAGTTTTCCTTATTCCGCTAATACACTGATATAAACTCCAAACCAAACCCTCTGACAGTTTAGGACTGCAGTGCCTCAGTGGCAAACCCTAAAAGAGGTGGCAGATGGCACTCCCACCTCACAGCCCAGCACTTCCTAGGCTCCTTCTTCACTATTACTCCTTAAGCTCCACTGTGGTTTAACCCCATGGGTTCTGCTCACTCCCAAATAAGTTCAACTGGGTATTTCTAGATTACCTAATCCTTCTATTATTTTTAAATCCCGCTTAAATCTCAGACATTCACAATATTAAATCATGTCCCATTACACTTTATGCCAGGAATTACATTTGACAAATAAAGTTTGTTTCAAGCTTTCCATAGGAAGTAGAGATGTTGCCTTGGAAAAAGAGCAATCATCATTCCATTTTAATCTCAGATCACAATTCCAATAAGCAAATCAAAGTGGGTACTTTGTGCTCTGTCTACAAAATCAGTTTTATGTTCCGCACTCAACGATCAGCCTTTGTATTTAATGTCAGCATCCCTTTTACTCTACAGGAACAGTCCCATTTTAACCAACCCCTAACACATTTCTTTATAATTTTTCAAATGCCAATTTAATGTTTTATTAGGCCTTATTTTTTCACAGTAGTGAGTCGGATTGTTTTTCTTTTGACCCATTTATTGACAGAGCCATCATATCCCACCTGGCTGCAAAATCTGAAGAATAAATTCCACCTGGTGGTATGGTTTTGCTTTTGAAGCAGCACCATTTTCCCTTGCTTTCTGGCTCAGTTTTAGCTTAATTTTCCCTCATCTTTCCTCACCTGACAAATTCCCATGTCTGAAGAAATCTCTGGGCTTTCAGCAGTGAGATTATACTAGGATTTCATATCTCCTGATAGAACATCTCTCATACGTCCCTTAGCAGAGGCTGGCATTACCAGAACAAAACCCCAGGGAACTCTTCCTGCATCCTTCTTCTTTTGTCCTCCAAAGAATACACAGAAAAATCAGGAACAAGAAAAAGAGCAGAGTCACCTCCTGCAGTATCTTTATTTGCGTTAATGAAATCAAAACCTGCTGTCATGCTGATTCTTTCCTGCCTTTCTCAGCTTTCTCCAGCTCATCCTCTTCAGTCAATAAATAAAACCAAACAGTCGATCCAAAGGCTCTTTTCTACCCCATTTTCCTAAAAGATATAGTTCCTTTGTCAACATTTTCAGCTAAGAATAGGATTAAGCACCTTGAAATGAGGACAACGCCAAGAAAATTTTTGCTGTTCAGAAGTCAACTCCAGAGTGTCTGTAACGGGTTGATTTCCCTCCAAAGACCCTCACCACCCTGAGGTCTAAGGTATTTCGCTGTAACAAGACGAGATAAACTGAACACTGTGCAAATTACAGTGCATATCCCAAACTGTCTTGCTAATAAAAAGCAATTTGTTTCTTTCCCCCTCTCACCCTGCTCCCCACTTGAGCATTATTCCAAGGATCTTATTTTCACTCAAGTCCTCAGAGCCCCAGATGTCTCTCTCGATCATTTCATAGCACATAAGCAGTGAAATTACTGCTCATTTCCTTCCCTTGTTTCCACCTCATGGCTCCCTGACATTTGCAATTCAGTCTCCTGTCCATTTCCCCCTCCTTTTATCTGCACTCCAATATCTGGTGTCCTGACATCTTCAGAACAACAAACTTCCTCCCCACTCACGAGCTGCTATTATCCACAACACAATCACTGCTACAACTGCATTTGGCTGCCTACTTATTTTCTTCCCCTCATGATCTGCTTTCACTCAGAAACGTGTGTCTTTGATCCTAAAACTAATTATTCATCTAATCAAGAAGTTCAACTCCTTCCCATAATTATTAGCCACGTGGCTATTACAGAATCCTGTGATAATTTTGCAACACACAGTTAAACTGTGTAAAGGACTTAGCACCTGGCACCTCTCTGGCGTTTATTTTAAAAAAGTTTGGCTCCACTAGAAATGACCAGTTATGAATATAGTACTGGACGTTTAGGTAATCATAGGTTTGAAGATAACACCCTCCTCCTGAGACTCTTAGTGATGAAGCCTTCACAACTCTGATGTCAAGAAAGGGAGTTTAGTGTTCCTTGAAACAGCCTTGATGAACTCCTCTCTCATCCACCCAATACAGACCCCTCATCTTCCTTTAGACGCATCTCCATCTCCAAGATATTGTAAGATTTGGCCAGATGCAGATATTTCAAATAGTTTGGCATCATTTTATTTTTTTTATTCCCTTTCCTATCATGATCTCATTCCTGTTTCAAATATTGTTACTCACCTTTGAAAATTCAGATTTGATGTCTTTTGATGCTTGCCTTTAGAAAGACAAAATGGCGTTTTTAAGCAACGTCTATTTTCTCTGCAGAAATGTCACTTCATTTTTAAAGGTCTGTTTTATTTCCCAATTTGTTTATGAACTTAAAATACAATCTCTTCTAAACTCTCTCTTTGCTTGTATACTGTAGCTTTATGTTTCCCACCATCTGGCCTACCAGTTATTCTCAACTCATGCCAGATTTCCACTCCTCTTCTGTACCTGGCTGATGGGTTTGGATTAAAACTGCCATAAAATCTGTCAGATGCATAAAAACAAACAGAAACAAGGGGGAGGGAAAAGCCCCAGAAGGTTTTTTCTGAGTGTGTTTCATTTGTTTGATTGACTGGTTGCTTTTTTTAAACTTATCTGAACTGTCACGTGCACTTTCTCACAAACTGACCTTGATCCCTTTCCCAAATGGCAGACAAGCATTACACCTTCACTCACCCACCTCTGACAAAACCTCTTCTGTCTTGTGGGGTTTTGTTCGTTTGTTTGTTGGGGTTTGCTTTTAAGTTTTTCACAGAAGTACGGCCTTATCCTTTTGTATAATACAGAACTGAAACACCCTGCCACCTTCCAGCACTTCGCGTTTGCCATCCAGTCTCCACTCTGTCTCTGCAGGACAGATAATTTTAGGGTCCATCTTTACAAAGACTGACTTGAAACAAGATCATGAGTTTTCCTCAAAGGGTTAGAGGACAACTGAAATTTTGTGGCTCAACCCCCAAATTTAAGTCTCTTGATTATTTGGGCATATTACATTGCTTAATGTTCACTTGCCCAACATGTGGATGGCAGTACAAGGAAATACTAACCAATACCTACCTACAGCTCCTCGTGGAAACCCACTACAAAAATGGAGTGGGAGGAGGACTGCACTTCAGATCTGTATTTTTACATTAGTTCTCTTTTTCAGACAAGAAATTGCTTCTCCTTCTCAAACAGTCTCTGCTTACTTATCTCTTTAAACAAACAAACAACAACAAAAAAAAAGGGAAACGAAAACACAGCAACCAGCTTGCAGCTCAGAAATAACACTGACCCATTTCATCAGCTCTAACTATTATAGAGTTCTTACAGTTCTTTTCTGCTGTCCCTTTTCACACATTCTTGGTCATCTCTCAGCTCCATCTCTTTCTCTTGGAAGATGCTGGCAGAAAGTCTTATGGGCATTCACCTCACACACAGAGCGATGAGTGATGCTGACTGCCACCTCCCCATGCACAAGGGTCACTGCAAATCCCCTCTCTTGCGACGTTTCGCTCCTACTCAGAGCCATTTGCTCCCACAAGCAATCTCCTCATCTCATACCACAAGATAATGAAACCCCCTCATCACAAGAGTGCAATTCCTTACCTGCCAGGCAGCATCAGAAGCTGTGGCAGTTGTTTTTGCGTACAAGGTTTGGCTGGAACAATCAATACACCCTAATGAGTACCATGTATGTGCTCCTCCAGCAATTTCTTCACAATAAAACAAAGTTTTCCAAAGGTTTCCACTACAACACTCTACTCAAACCCTTCAGAGTATTTTCCATAGAAATTTCTCCCATTATTTTAACAGAATTGGTGTGCTAATCTGACCAATCGTTAACAATCTTCCATGAAGTGTTCCTTCTATACACATGGTTTGAAAAATACATAATACCTAATTACACAAGTCAGATACTCGAAATTCATGCTCTTTGCATGCTATCTCATAACATAAATGCTTTTTCCACAGGCAAAAGTTGTGAGTTTCTGTATACTTTTAGCTCTCAGTAGCAGACAAGACAAAGCTTTTTCTCTGCATTTTCGGAAGGATGGAAAATTCTGTCCTCCTCTGGTCAGCTGCTGGGCAGGTAAGGATCTCATGAGATAGTTAAAGCTGCTTCTGCCATCTCTAACTTCTGCATGTGAGGTGACTTGTTCTTAGACAGAAGAAGTTGGCAGTACGACCTCCAACATCATGAACAGTGATGGAAAGGACATTAACAAGTATTAAGCCTAATTAAACAAAAGACTTTTGGCAGTGTGGAAATAGCAACTCTATACTGTTTTTAAAATGTAAATAATCTGTAGCATGTATTTTCTAAAACGAATATTCCCTGGAATGGTGCAAGAGGAAGCTTCGGAGAAGTCTTTTCGGTAACAGTCTTCTGTTATGTGAATCTCTAGACACTCCTGCTCTGATCTCTTCTGCTGCAGCACACCTCTTCTTAACACTTTTAATTGTTACCTTTCCCTTCCAAACTCAAGGTCCCTTCTACTTTTCTTGAAGATATACTTGTCCTTTTGAAAAAGGTGGAGAAATCTTCAAGGCGTGAAAGACAGTTTGGCAACTAAATAACTCCCCCACCTGCACAGCCTTCACTCTGCCCCTCCTACTCACCCATCCGCATTGTGCTCACTTGGAAATTTATTCCCCAGTAAAATTTAAAGCAAGAAGAGGAGAATTAGCATTGAAAATAGGCAGGAGTATTTTAGCATCCAGATTGTAGGAACAGATTTTTCCACAGTGTGAACAATAAAGGCATGGATCTTTTTCAGATAAATCAGCATTTGACTGATGTTCATTTTACGGAGGTCTAAAGCATGTCTGAGTCACATATCAGCAAGATTTCCCCAAACCCTTGAACAGATGATCACTTGTACTGCTCAAATAGAAGCAAACTCAAATCTTTCAAGGTGGGATTTGATTACTGCCTACCGGTTATGTAGGGAAAGGCATATCATCACTCAGGCCGTAATTGGAAAGCAACAGACCCAGTCATGGCAGCTTTTAAAAAATAAAACCTAGATGATGCCAGTGGGGAAAAAAAAAAAAAAAAACCTCCTAAATCTGACACTTTTCATCATAGATATTAGAAACACAGTACCAGTACTGATTTATCGTCTTGTAAAGGCAAAAGAATTTTGTTCTGCAACCAGCTGTTAAACACTACGGCTTGCACATCGGCCATCCTCTCCTAAGAGTCAATGTCATTGCCGCTTTAAAAACCTTCTGCAAAGACCTGAATTTCTTTGCTTGCCTCCTGTTACTGAGAAAAGGATTAATCCAATAATAGAGGATAAGTGACTCTATATCCAGGAAGGCTAAGGAGAGCTAGCTGTAGAGCAGCACAGCCCTAGAAAGCATCTCAGAGCGTTTCTCAGGATCACATTTAAGGACAGCAGCTCTGCTCACCACGCTGGGGATCCCAGTCCTTCAGCCTGGCTGGAGAGCGGTGAACCAAGCAGGACAGGGATGGAATTGCAGGGCCGATGTCTGGAAGGTATCTCCACCCTTCAGGAACAGCAACTGAAAACTGACAACACAGGAAAAGTCTCTTCAGGATCCCTTAACCAGCATCGATTTGCGCCGTTATAATTTTTGTGCACGGTATTTTTAAATCTATATTCCACAAGGGCTACAAGTAGGGAAAAAATGTTTTGACATATACCACTCAAGTGTGAAAGTAACCTTTAGCTTTAACAGTTTATTCAGGAACTACCCTGGTGTTTTTAATTAGCTAATGCTTCACTAAGATTTGCAGTCCCCAAAAGAACATAACAGTTCCATAAAATGGCTCTGTTTTAATTTCTCTAGTTTTAATGTAGCACGCAATTGCCAGCCTACATCCCAACTGCAATTAGCACGGCTAATTACTGAAACTGTTTGAATCATAGTTGCAGTTGCTAAATAAGTACATTTAGTGTATTTCTAAGTACATTACTGGTATTACAGAACTTATTATGAAGACACAGTAAGGAAAACAGGGTGCCAATGCCATTGAATACTCATGGGACTGGCAGAGGGGGAAAAAAAGTTATTCTTACAGAAACAGCAGATCTCTGCAACAAGTTAGGTGATTCCCAGGGTCCCAAGTGCCTACAAAATTTTTGTTACATAAAAATCTGTTCATTGGAGAACAAAAAAAAACCACACATAACAAACCTCCTCAAACAACTGGTAGAACACCAATTTAAAACAGTTGTCATGAAAGTGAAAAAAATTCATTTCACAATCTTTAAACCACATCAACAATATCATTTCCTGACAGAGAGACTATAAAGTCCAAAACCTATTAAAGAAGAGTTTCACATCTTTGAGATTTCATAATAAATTCCAAGGATGTGAAATCCTTTTTTAATAGGCTTTGGATATTAACAGTAATATTTCCCTACAGTAAGATTACGGGCTGAATTTACAGATCTCAAACAATTTTCAAATGAGTCAACCAGGCAGAACACTCCTCACCCAGATGTGTGCAAGAGATGAAGACAGTGAACTCCCTAAGTTGATCCTTCATTGATAAATATTAATTCCTGTCAAAGATCACTTACATAAATAATGCAATACTAACTCCCCTTCTTTGCATCCGTATCATATAAATCATCCCAGAGAGAAACAAACAGATCCATCTAGCTATAATTTGTTAATTGAAAAAGAAAGCAGAATTTAGAGTTTAGCAGGTGGTGCTACAGCATCTTAGACATCCTACCACGATATTCATGAAGCAGATACTCAGCTGCACGCCTCTGAACTGGTTTTTCCTTCAAACATTAAGCAATTTAAAACCATGACCTTGGGAAGGAACGTGAGCTCGCATCTCAAACAGTGTTTCAGTGAATACAAGTGACTGCACCATGCCAACAGATTCAGCTTCAAGTCATAATTCTCAGACCACATCAGTCTTGAAAGAGAACGTGTCTTCTTGTGAAGGAGAATCTCTGGAATATTTTTTAAAGAAAAGGCAAAATAAGCAAAAAACTAAAAAACTAAACAGACAGACAAAAACCCACAACCCTGCCGTGGCAACCTCTCTTCTGGTCCCACCAGCTAGAAGACAGTCCTGGCTGACCTGGACAACTGCAGTTAACAAAAACCAACTACTGCTACATGGTAATACCAACCCCAAAGCCACCAGAAAAAACAGCAAGAGCAGCCTGGTGACACCACACACCACTTCCTCCTTGGCCGCAGGAAAAGCAGTCACTTCTGAATAGGGCAACAAAAAAAAACCCCTTCCAAACCCATGAACAGCAGCAAGTTTTCCATCAAGCAGTTGAGCAAGGAATAGGAAGAATGACCACCCATCACGTGAAATACAGCATAACATTTTGCTGCTGAAAAAACACCTCATTCAGGAGCAAATCAGAGCTGGTACCGGCTGCACTTCAGGTCGTGAGCAAGGGAACGTCCTGCCAAGGATTTTTTTTTTAAATCCTACTTGCATGCCCAGTTGGGTCTATTCAAAAGCATCCTGCTCTGTTCACACTGCTGCCCGCATTACCCTCCGCAGTCACCCAGATGTGGGCCACAGTCTACTCTCACAAATTAGAATTTAATGTATTTATTTTAAATGAAGCATGGCAAAGAAAGAAAGATGAACAAAGTCAAGAAAATCCTAACAAGTTCAGATAAGTTTTGAGTAGCCCATGGTTCAAAACAAGATTCTGAAGCAAGACAGTCTTTTTCTGTAGGGAAATGTTCCTGAAAATAATCTCCTTTTCCCCCCTGCCTCCCTCCTTTACTTTCTAACACAAGAAGCCTCACTTTTCCTAACCAATAATCGACAACAGGAATTTCAGACGCAGAGAATTCTTCAGGAAAGGAAATTGGAGGTAGGTGACAGGCAATCCAAGACAAAAAGAGAGATGTTCTTCAGAAGATTAAGTGTGCAAAGCAACACTATCCTTTAAGGCCACACTACATGGGCACTTGCTGCAAATAATTACTTGCTTCACCATGATGCACTGTTGGTTTGTTTTCTAATTCTCATGTAACAAATAAGACAACTTAACTTCAACAGAAGATGCTCACTCCAAGCTTGTCTCTCTAATACTGTCATTTGCTGGGAAGAATAAAACAGTGATTTAGTTCAGCACTACTATGCTCGAGTATCTGTCTTTTTTCAACAAGTCACACAGAAATATTCTAGCCCAGCAGCCGTTACATGCCCAGGCTTTTTCAAGAACCAGTCAAACCTGTGTTTTATTGATGAATCCTTCAGGTATATGCATGGTTACAACTATATGAAGCGGGCCTGCAAATTACAACATTCAGGGTTAAGCAGCTAGTCTTGTTAAACACTAATTTTTTCAGGGTGTCAGGTATGCAAGATTTACTAATTTTTCTCATCTAGTATGCCAAGTAATAGTTCTAACTGATGAGCCATTATCAAGCTCATCACCAAACTTGAGATGCAAGTTGTCGTAGAAATGTTAAAGACTGTACAGAATTTTTTTAAATTAACGACAAAAAAATCCAAATGCAAACATATAAAAGTTCTGTGTAAAAGAAACAGTGTTACTGAAGAACTGAAGCATATAAAACTTGAGACATTAGACATATAAATTCTTAGAAATAATCTCTTAAAACTATTAGAAATAGCTAATACATCCCAACAATCTGTTAATATTCAATTTACTCCAGAGAACTCCTAATGCAGGTTTCTCACTAAAAATCAATGGCAAAACTGTAAGCCCACCTCTCCACGCCACCTATTTGGGGGATTCCCATCGATTCTGGGCAATCTGAACAGTGACAGTGACAGTTCTGGGGGCACGAAACTCACAGTTAAACATGGCTTAACGACGCTGCCTTTCCTACCACCACAGCAAAGTGGAAGCTGTCCCCGACATCTGGCTTGCAGTGGCACAGCTACTGAACCTGAAAACCGCGCCGATATCTGGGATCCCGCAATGTTATCTTACACCTTCACTGGGAAAAGACCAGATCTGCTCGTTGCCAAGCAAGCGGATTAACACTTGCAGTAACTCAGCCCAAGGACGGAATAAACGTGGATGTGCTGATTCCATCATCTACCCACAAAACCAGCAAAGCACAGCATCAGGGAGGGTGGAAATCAAAGATACCCCTTTGGGCCATCATGAATACATGGTCTTTAAGATGTATTTTCCACTATTCCTGAATGCATGCTGCCTTTGTACAGCAGACTACACTGCCCTGCGTTCTAAATGCAGCTGCTCTCTCTTGCCAGCTTGTGAAGAAAGACTCCCATTGCACCACAAGTTCCTGCAAGACCACTTGCTGATTCAGCAGAATATCCCCATCCAGGAGCTGAAGAATCGAACACCATCTTTTATACGGGCCATATTATGAAAGCGGGCTCTCCAAAGCTATTTTGGAGTAAATCACAAAGATCTAAAAGACAAAAAAAACAAAAAAAAAAAAAACAAAAAAAAAACCCCAAAAAACCAAACCAACCAACCAACCCACCCCATACTGAACAAACCAAACACTCCAGAGCTTCACATCCTCTTATTCTACTTCTGCCAAGAAAACACTTCATGAATTTTATTAATCTGTATGGAAACAGCACAACGCCCTATATTAAACACTAAGCAGGACTTCTCACACTGCCCAGCCTGAAGCACGTACTAAATTTTTATTACATACAGCAATTGAATAGTTGAAGGGAATTTTTGCAGAGCTGGATGCAGAGCTGGTTCCTCAGCCCTCATTACACCGCAGGGTCACTGAATCATTGACACTCCATCACTCAGGTACCGGTCTGCTGGAACGGACGCAGCGCAGGGCTGCCACGCTCCGCAACAAAGCCTTGCGCAGAAGCGTGCCGCGCCGTCTGCACGGACCCACAGTCTGCAAAGTGCTCTTCCTACAGGTGTTGGTTCCTTCCCTTTCTTTTGCACTCAGTTCATGAGCTGTTTTCCCAGGAACTGCCTTGAGATGATTTGCTTGCATCTTAGTTAATGCAGAAGCATTCATTACTAATTTTCTCTTTGATGACCATAATTTAAGACTCCAATAATCTTTCTTATAGTGTCTGAAATTCTAATTTTTTTTTTTTTTTTTTTTTTTTTTTAAAAAAAAACCCTCAGCCTGGAGCAAGAAGGTTTTTACCACTACAGACCTTGGCTGGTCACACATTTCCCCGATACCGGCGCCTGGCCAGCATCAGTCACGCTGTCTGTCCGGAGCAGCACCACCTTCACATTCCAATTGTGCTCACTTCTGGGCTAAAGGTGAGAGTTTCTGATAAGGGCAACCTCTTAACTAAAGCTCAAAGCACCAACTCTGACTTCCTTCCTCAGTGTCTCAGATGGCAGACAAAGACAAACTGAATAAAACATGTTATTCTGCAGTCAACTGATTTCATGCTTTTGGCATCCGCACAAAAACTTGACGAAAGTTATTTTTGCAAGAACTTAGTAATACACCACTGGGTTTTTTTTTTCCTCTTAAGAACTTATTCTGAAATAGCATTCTATATTGGTAGGGCAGCTAAATCAAGATTTTCCTAAGTTGTCCACACATTGCACGATTTTATAATATAGAATCATAAAACTTGGTATAGAGTCACATTTTCTCTTTTCCTACCGAGCCTCAAAGATATAAACCCCAAAAATGTACTGCAGGAAGACACTGAAGCACATGGAATGCACCAGTTTTCAGATTTTCTTTAACAAAGAAATCCTTAAACTACTTATTGGTAAATTATCCACACTGAAAAAGGTATTTTCTTTTTTTTTTTCATTTAAATAGTCAAAAGGTGAAGAGAATCAGCAGTACAGAGAGCTTGGTGCTTAATTCAAAATTGCCTTCAGTGGGAGTGAAGAGAACCAGAGCTTCTCAGCTCTCAACTCTACAGACCAATCAAACTACCATGGCACAGACATATTCATGTACTTCTTTTTAGAACAGAAAAGACAGTGAGCCTTAAATGGGAGACAGGCCTGCCACAGGGGCAGGGGACAAGTCACTGAAATTAAACAAGAAAGAAGGGAGGATGACATTTCAAGACCTGGCATCGGTTTGCACAGATAAACTATGGGTTCAGGAAGAGTGAGTGTGCTTTGCATGGGTATTTGCTGACGCTAACTCCCTGCTACATCTATCATGTATTACTAAAAGCCTATCTGACAACGCATGTTGGGCATTTTCCAGTATCATCTTCTCTTTCAAAGCTTTGTGTAATAAACCAGCAGCAACCTGTATAAATAACGTTTCTGTAGAGCACCACAATTTTTTAGATGTTATGATTACATACGCCTTCCTAGCACACCACAGGCTAGTTTTGTTGGATTTTTTTTTTTTTCATTATGGCTTGAACAGTTAATCTTAGTACCACGAGCTGCACGAAATCTGCAGAGCACAGTTACCATTTTGTTCTGGCGTTTCTTTCAAACGCTCTCCGGATTCAGCGAGAGCTTGTCTTCAGAAGGCTCAGCCACCACAGAGGGTAGGCTCTGATCTCTGCCCATCTTTCTGTGGGGAACTGTAACAGCCCAGCTGCTCAGCATCCCACAGTCAGGAAACTTCCCCCTGTGCACTGCACTGCCAGCCCACAGGTGCCTTCCCTTCCCACCCCCTCGGCTGCTCACCTGCCTCCAAATGCAATGCTCACATCAGCATGAATAAGCAAGAAAGCACTTAAAAAAAATCCCCAGGCTTATGCTGATCCATTTGACACAGTATGCTAATTCCTCTCATTTTCCCACTGTCTTATTTTTCCCCCTGATCAGACAAGTTATATCCCATTCTGTTGGCATAAGAAAGCCTCACCTTTTCATGATTTTTAAAATAAAATAAACGCTCTAACCAGCTGACAGTGTAAATTTCAAAGTGACAGCAAACACTGGCAGCATTTAAATCCCACAATTCTTGAAAATTATCCATTTGTTTTGTGGAAGCAAACGCAAGCAGATTTGCCAGCTGTGTAATTCCACACAGTTTTCAGGTCTATTGTAGGTTTTGTAAGTTGCTTTAGTTATGAATCCCAGGCTTTAGTTTTTACAGAGCCTGCCTAGGTCAAAGAGAATTTTTTCCAATGACTTCAACAGGCAGTGGATTAGGCTCCACATGAGACACAAATTAACTGAGCCTGATTAACAGCAGTGCTGCACTTGAACCTGATCTTCTGCTGGTGCTGGCACTTCAGAGGCAGCAGTTCTTCAGTGAGAAGAGAGGCTGCTAGAGAGGGCAAAAAAAATCAAAGATAATTTCATCCACAATATAACCCATCAGAAAAAAAACAAAACAAAAACAAAAACAAACCAAAACTGGAAGAGCTCAGCTTTCCATGAATTCATTCAGTCTCCACTGCAACACACGCAGGAAAGCCCTACTGAGAATATAAGCTCCGTAACAACACACCTTTGACCATCTGTTGCCCTAAAATATACTGCTGTTTCATGGGAAATATGGATATAAACATCTCCGATTGGAAGGCATGTATTAGAAAGGTAACTTAATGAATCAATGCTATAAAATATATTTTTACTATATGAATGTGATTGACTTCAATATGGAAAATAATTTCAGCTCCCACAGTCTTTTTTAATCAATATATGTTACAGCCAGCATCTGAGAAGCTGCTCATGCCGCCACACTGAGAGGCTCCCATCTGGCAGAGGCTTATAAACGTACTTGTGTGCACTGTGAGTAATTCCAGTGACTCACGGGGGTGGCTCCAACAATCCTGCTAAACGGATGCATGCTTTTTGTAGATGCCGGACCTCAAAACACACAAGTCCCTCTGACAGCTCAAGAGATAGTCTGAGCCTGTTCATATTTTAAAGCCTGAATGTTCCTAGCTGGCCTTAAAAATTCCAGTGGGCTTTCCCAGCTGCAGCTCACCTTCAGTGGTTTTCTCCAAACACAGCGTCTTGATCAGCTCTTCCCAGCCCCCCAAACTCTTCCTTCTGTCGGAGCCCCTGAAACCTTTCACTGAAAACAGGACAATTACTTAAAGGCAGGCAAAATGTTTGCAACAAGAACATTGCTGTTGAGAGGATGACAAGGAGAAGCCACTTGTTTTTCATGGACCATCACTGCTTGATGTGCGTTACGGATGACGATGATTACTAAACTACTCGGGGCTTTGGCCTCTTTTCCTTGCCTGCCTGCGCAGCTTCCCAGTGGGGACACATCAGGAGTGTAACTCAGGGACTGGGTTTTGGCTCGGGAGAAGCAGAGTTCCATCTGGATGCTATGGTGATTTCCTCGCCTTGACGCTGATCCACCAGCCAACAGACTGCAAGGCTGCCTCTTACCTTCACAGACCTCTTTGCTTCTTGCTGCAACTGATGCTGAGCCTCTCCTGCTCGTTTACATTTTATTCCTCCTTTAACCCAGAACTTTTTATAACACTGTGCAATTAAACACACACACTTTTGGTCAATCCCAGCCAGTGACAACAGTTGCCTTTAAAGAAACATCTTTCTGTATTATTTTGTACAGTACATCGTTTCTAGTCATGAGGGAGACTAATTCTGAAATTGCTGAAATTATTCTAGTTCTTTTCTGAAAGATTTAAGGTTCAAGTTATTTGCAGAAGGAACCAAATGGTGACAGATTAACATAAATTCTGTGAGGTAAGTAAACAGCACAAAATACACATCTCCCCATGCCTGTGGATTCAGATTTTTACCTCATTTGCTTCACCAAGAGGTTTTCCTGTAATAAACAGCAAACAGCCAAGTTCACTTAGAGGGAGAATTTTAATATATGTGTTTGCTGAAGAGTGTAATCACATCAGAGTCTGAACTACACGAAAGAGAATATTTCTATGGGTCACGGCCCATTCTGCAGCTGTGTTACTCCACATAAATTCAGTTTATGAAATACCTCCCGTGGGGCTAGAACAGCAAGACTCTGACGAGGACTGCAAATACACAGACAGTTCATAACCCTGTGGGTATTTTATACCAAACCTGCAGAGATACACGAAGTTCTGATAAGCTGAAAAAATCCTTCGTGACCAGCAGAACCCTTACCTTTGTCTTTCTGGTTGCGTATGGTTATAGTAACCATGAAAAAAAAAAATGAGGAAAAAGCTTAAAGTGATCATCTCAACTTTTGTGTCAGACATTCAAGTAACAAGTTGCTTTTTACCCTTGACAAAAAAGTTCGCAATGAAATACAACAAAGAGCTACATAAAATGCCACCAATCTACACGGTTCACTAAAACAAACCCCCAGATTATACAGTTAAAAATTCCAAGTATCACGCACCTTTTTAATTTAACACATCTTGCCATTTAAATTTCCATTTTCACCTCCTCATTAACGGTGACTTTTCTTCACCTTGCAAGAGAAGGGTTAAACCTGGAGCGCGAGCACTGCGGATTTGGAAGGGAGCTCAGCATTCTGCAGGGAGGCGAGAGAATGCACATAGTTCATTAAATAATGCGAGTAGTAATGAGGGTTTACACAAATCAAACAGTGTGTTAGGTAATTGTAATGTTGCTTTGTGGTAAACCACCTGTCAGGAAGCACTTCCAGCCGAAGACTCAATCTGCTACGGTGCCTCCAGATGATTTCTAATTAGTGTAAACTTCATCTGTGGCATGGAACCAACATATTAAAAAGGTATCTGTCGGGGGTTTTCTTGTAGCTTCTCTCACTCTTTGCCTCCTAACGCCGTGAAAATGGCTTTTTCATACGATCCTTTGAAGAAAGCTCTTTTACCACGAGTACTAAGAGAAGCCTACCACACTCATCTGAGGAAAATGACAGCTTTTCATACAAACAGGGGAAGAAAAGCCGAGCTCTGGAAAAATAAGAGCCCTAAAGAGACACTCAAGTTTGTCATCAAACCTAATCCTTAGCTTCAAAAAGTTAAAATAGTGCACGCCACTGCATGCCAATAAATATCAGTAAAGTTTTTTGTTGTTGTTTTTTGTGTTGTTTTGTTTTGTTGTTTTTTTTTTTTTTAATAATCAAACACATTTTTAATGGTTACCAAAGACAGTGATGGATGCTTTAGTAACAGAACAAGGACACACTTGGATGATCATAGTGGTACCCTCTCACTGCGCCACATCCACAAACCTGGAGAAGACAAAAGCCAAATGCCAGGACACAAACCACCTCCTTCCAAGCAAAAAGGACCTGGCAGGAAGAAGCCCATCTACATGTAAAACACAGAAGCGTATCTACTGACATACAATTTTATAGCCTCTATCTTGCATCATTTTTCTTCCTTTATTCCATACCTGGCTAAAAACGTAGCAGCAGTATGCTCACAGCTCTCCACTAGCCAACTGATCAGAAAAAAACCCCTAGAGTATATCCTCCCAATTTTATATTATTTCACTGTTTTCGGAAGTAATTACAGGAGCCTGGAACACCGTGGTATTTTGAAAATGAATAAATCTTTCCCCCAAAAATCTATTCAACACATTATTCAACAACAAAAAGTAAAAACAGTTGAGCAGACAGAGTAACAAGGTGTAATATATCAAATGAAAGAAAAAGGCTTTCACCTATGACACTAAAGGCCATGAAAGGCACATTCAGACAAGGAATCCTCGGGTCTGAAGGAGACTGAAAACTATTTTTCATTTAAAAAATAAAAAAATCTACAGAGACAATATTCCATGCCTTGGAGCTCAGAGGAGAAATTTAAAACACTGTATAGAGTTTTGTTTTTTTTTTTTAGTAACTGAACACCCCTAGATATACAAAGCTGTTTGGATAAAGCAGAATCCTACCTGACCATCTATGTTTGAAACCAACTAAGTCTGTTTGCTGCTTTTCTGAAGTATACCTAACACTTCCATTGCACTCTTCAGTATTTCCTTATTAAAAATAAAATAATAATAATAAAAGGATTAACAATCAGACTCTAAGAGAATAACTGCTCTAATGAAACTTTTAGACACAATACAAGTGGGAAGTAGAAGTCTCTTCAAGAAACTTGACTATCAAACATACTTTTCCATTACTAAAGGAGAATGTTAGCATGAATTTTAGTTTTTATTTGCTTAATCAGTGAGGTAAGAAAAAAATCATTTTACACAAACTTACGCATTTGATCTAGAAATCACTTTATGGAATAACAATCCAATAACAAGCCATCAGATTGTTTACTGAGTTACTCAAGTAACACTGTTCATAATTACAAAAAAACAAATTCCTTAAGTCTGTGTAATCTACCTCGCCTCAGAGCATGCAGACAACTCGCCAGCAGTGGGTAACTAGCTGAGGCATAACAAAATCTGTCTGAGACTTCCTTCATCCCTGGAAGGCAATCAGGATGTGTGTGTGTGTGTTATGAGTTTTTGCGGAGTGATTGGTTATATTCATTAACTCAGGCTGCACAGAGAGTATCTTTCACTCAATTAATCTCCAAGCACCGGGATAGTATTTGTGAATCATCTTGCCATTTCTCATTGCTTGGTTAGCTATAATTTTGTGCTCCACCACCGCTCACTGTTCAGAGGAGTTAGAACAATGATGAATGGCAGCAACTCTCATTACAGCTGCTTTGGCATTCTTATGAAAACCTACAATAGGGTCTTCCTAATTAAAGCTCAGGAGAGTGAGGCTTCTCCAGTAATAATAGATGTTGTGTGCTCCAGCAAATAGTTAAATCCACTCTAAGTTAAGTTTGAACCTGCTTTTCTCAGAAAACAGACTTCTAAATTATTTTAATATGCCAGTGTGTAAAGTTCCCACATCCCCAGACAGCTCACTTGGAGAATCTGACTGGATTTTGAACTGGGACCTCACCCACCTGCGCTATACACAGACCGCAACATCCACACGGCAAGTGGAAGCAGATCTCCAGTTAAGTGAGAGCGCTGTAATCACGAGTCAAATGAAAAATACAGAGTCACTGCTTCTAATTCTGTAAGAGACAGTAAAAGCTGTCACAGAGATCAGCCGAACAACAATGCTGGAACTGTGTCAGTCACCTTGGCCGTGCCAGCATCTCTCTTCAGTCGGGATGCTGATTTATTCCAGGTACGCAGGTCACAGGGCAGGAGAGGGAAGCACTGTTCAGGACAGCATCTAAAGAAAACACAGCAAGAAGCACAAAACAACCACTTGAACAGACCTACTTATATTTCAAGAAATGAAATATAAAAATGCAAGTTCTTTGCAGGTCTCACCCCCACTCCCCTTTTATTTTTTTCTTGTTTTGAAGCTGGAAACGGATGAAGTAGAAAGTTGGGGATATTTTCCTTTTCTCAAGCTAGGTGCTCATCTATAGTCAAAAGTTTGACTTCAGAACAAAAAAAAAAAACTGCGAAATGTCAGTCCATGAGTCCCCACGCAGGGCCTCCACATCATCCTACAACAAACAGCTTCACAAATCAGACTAATTTGTAATAAGACTACTCTTTTTTTGTTTATACTTGTTTTGTGACATAGCAATTCTTGATTTTGTAGTAGCCCTTTCTTTCTTTACAAAATCCAGGATCAAAGCCTTGACCACACGATGTTATTTACAGTACCTGAATTTCACATGTAATAATGAGTTACAGCCATTTGAGTGACTGCTCAAGGAGTTTGCACAACGCTCCAAGGTACGCGGTGGCCTGGAGTTCCTGGAACAAGACACCTGCTCTCAGCAGATCTGGCACAACGCAGTCTTTGTATCTGGTTTCACTCTCTACGAAGTATCACACTCTAAATACGCAGAAGTAGGAGTAGAAATACAAATATTAGAAAAGTAGAATAGTAGAAATCAAAACGACAGACTTGATTTCTTCAAGAAATCTTTCAAATTTTAAAATAAGTTATTCCTCCTACTACGTAAAACAGCACAAGCTTGACCGTAAGAAGTGGCTGCTGATGAATTTTAATCAGCTTCAGCCTGTGTAATTATTACAGAAAACGATCAACAAGCTCCACAAACCAATCAATCCAAACAGCACCTTGCAAGTTTTACCTGTCCATAGGCAATACTCCTATTTTATCCAGAAAAACCACAACAGGGATGTATACATAAGCCACAGCCACCATCCTGGCCTGGAGGCACCGCTTGTTTGGTGGTACCACGTCCCTCCCAACACATCCTGGGGCACCTTCCTGGGCACGGCCAGAGTTCTCTAGGCAGCTCCACAAAGCTCATCCACAAGAAGCAACATTGCGATGCCACAAACCCAACAGGACAGAACTGAAACCCAGCTCTCAGCTCCCCCAGATCTGCACAAAACCACACAGCCGGTTCCCAGACATAAATAAGGTTCTCTCACTGCAGGAGGCACTTTGTTCCTCAGTAGCAGATTAGAGAAACCTCAGGATCCTTGAAAATAGTTTCTGAGATTCCCTACCACATGGTCAAGTGAGAGAAAGGAGCCAAACTGCAGCTCAGCAATGACAGCTGGAAATAGAGGTTGTAGTTTAAAACTACTATCAGTACTTCTCAAGGTCTATTTTGTTAAGGATGGAAACAGATGTAGAGCCCAGCTCCTCACCTGGCACAAACCTCCACTGAAGCCACTGATTTATAGGAGCTGTTTCTGCCCTGCTTCTCTACACGTACCTTCTTTCGGGGCTGCTGGGATTTAGACTGCAACTATACCTGACATCCAAGTTCACGTATGAGGAAGCGATCTGTTTCACAGAAGACAACAATAACCAGAAGCAACAGTTTTCTTTTGCCACAGCATTTCATTTGTCAAAGTTATACAGGAAAACACTGCTATGATACCACAAGATTTTAAGAAAATTGTACTTGAAATTATTCAACAAGTTGTGCCAGGAACTCTTAGCTAAGAGGGACGATACTTTTCAGCATCAGGATTAAAAGCTGCCCTCAATAGCACTACTACTTTGCCCCAGTCACTACTTAAGACAATCTGTTGACATGTTGAGATATGATCCCCTCCTAAAAGTTACGGGTGTTTCAGGTATGTGAGCTTTAAGACATAAGGCTCAAAGCAAAATTAAGCATTTGCCAGATTTAGAAAACTCATGCAAGCTCTCTCCACCTTCTGGAAACAAATACACACTGTTGATTTCGGGGCAAAGCTGGGTAGTGAGGTGAGAACCAGGGCAAGAGCCTGGAAGAGAAGAGTGTGTCTCGGAGTCAGTTCATAAATGGGAAAAATCTCCCAAGTTCCGGTAAACTCAGTACGTCCTTATCCTTTGTATTCCCCATTCCTACTGCCTAGAAAAAACAAACAACCTCTGCAGTGTATCATGATGTTAAACGTCTTGAGTACTTAATCTACACAGAGAAATCAGTACAAGATAAATAAAACATTTACCACAAATGTTGCACTTACAAAAAGGTGGCAGAGATTGAGAAACACGGGTAAAGTGATAGAAAAACTAAAACTCCAAGAGGTACAAGCTGATACCAGTATCAGAACCTACCATAATTTTTCTTTGAGATGGCATCTTGAGCAGAACAACACTTGTGTAACACACAGGAGGTGAGGGGATGTACCTTGTTCCTTATCCAGCATCTCTAACTCCTCACTATGACACCCTGTAAATAAAACACACACTGAACCATCCCACCTCAGAAATGCATCTTGCGAAGTTTTGAAACACAGATGGCATAATGATAGGACACTTTTCGAAGTGATACGAATGAGTAAAATCAGAAAAATATCCATCCATTTACTGTTTGTTATCAATCTGCATACACCGAGTAACACCACATCCCAGCAGCCAGCACTTACCTATTTACCCAAGCTACAAACACAACTTTTACAGCAGAGTTGGCATTTATGTGGGTTTTGAACAACGTCCAGCGCAGAACTGCAGGCCTTAAACTGAAGGCTGTTGTTTCCAAAGTGACAATAAAAACTGAGTTCAGGTCAGAGCTGTCGTAAAACCAGCACACCACATTTAAGTGTCAGAGCTGGGAAGGAACCATAAGCAGTATGGAAAAACTTGCATGCAGCTGAGCAAAGTCTTCAGCCTTTTACCTGCAGTGATAAAAGCCCATGCACAGACTGTCTTCTCCACAGCCAGCAAGTCACATTTTAATCAGTTGCTTCTGTTTTAGTTGAAGTAATATTGAATATTTAGGCGAGGAGCGCAAACACTGAAACCGTGTTACCACTGCAGCACAAACATCAGGCTACAGATAAACAAAACCCCCATTCATTGCTAATGTATTGACAGTTTGTCACTAAGCTTTTTGCAAATTGCCAGGGAAACAAGCCTCATGATTTTTTCTCTGGTCAGTTTTTTATCCACATTCTGGCCCTGCTGGGGATAATCAAGAGAAATAACATATATTGGAAAACATGTATTAAAATATTATCTGGCAGGAAAAAAAGTATATATTGAGGTAATGAAAATATGGAGAATACTGATAATGATGCAATGATTTACTTATTTTCTAGTATATCATCCTTCCCATGCTTGCTTTGCCAACAAACACCATTTGTCTATGACCTAATTCTCGACTTCTCTCAGGTTGGTACAATTTTTTGGTCTGTGATGTAATTCTCTCATTTTCTCCTGCATGAATATATTTCACCACATTCAATGGCCAGGATTTACACAGGTTATATAGCCCACTTGTCTTGGCAGGCTTTTGTTTTCTTAAGATTCTGATGAGAACATACTGCCTTAAAAGCAGACATGGTAGAATAAAACAAAACAAAACAAAAAAGTAGCATTCAGCACTTTACAAAATACCTGCAAAGTTTGAGTCACTCTGCTTTGACCGTTCAGTTAATTGGCTCAGAATTAAGTCAATTCATTATGAGCAACAGATTTTCACACTTGATTTTAGATAATGACTTCCTCCACAAACATCTTCTAGCACAACACTTGTTAATAAAACATTTCTGTGAAAGAAACTACCAAATGACAAAATACAAATATAGTTGATTATTTCTGGCATATAAGATTTTTACTGTAACACAACTCACCACACATGACGAGAGATGAGAGAAGTTTTTTTAACCGTATCGGCAAAGACACCATTTGCAAACCCCAGTGCCCTCCAGGATCACCTCTCAAGTGTCCTGCTCAGTTTTTATTTTTTTTTATAAAATATTATATACTTTGGTGACCTGCACTGAATTAAGGAAGTCAGCATCTAAATGTCAAGTTGCATAACAAGATATACAAAAAGGCTTTAGAAATAATTCAAGAGGAAAGGGAAATTATGGATTTCTGTGCTTCTTGTTGATCTGGATCACTTCCCTACACAAACACACTATCTCTCTGGCCCAAAAACCAATAAAATATGTTACTATATCTTCGTTTTGTGGCAGATCTATTTTTCATCCAACACACATCATCTGAGAATACACAAAACTGACAGTCTGGTTTGCATCATCTCACAGTATTGAAAATTCTTCCCAGCTTCTGCAATGATATGATTTATATAAGACATTCATTCTTATCTATAGAAAATACCTTATAAATTATACACGTTTCCTAACACACTGTCTTTATTCTGCAAGGGGAAGGTCATCTCATTCATTTACGTCAGAGACAGCAAAGTCGCAGCAGGAAAAAGACAAACCTGTGTGTACACACAGTCTTAATCTCATTCTAACCATATATCCACTTAAACCACTTTTTATTCATTTCCATTTTTGTACCCCTTAGGGAATACCAAGGGACATCCTGAATAATGGATGCAATTCCATGTCCTCTGTAATGTCAAAAAAAAATACACTATTTCAAGAAACATTTAAGTAGCTTGCTACTGAGGCATCCTAACACATCAGCAAAACCATTACACTGGAATTACACTGAACAACACTGGGGGAAAAAATAATAATAATCACTGAATCAACACTGAAATTAAGAAGAACAGGATCTGGAAAAAAAAAAAAAAAGTCTTCCACAAAGTGATTGTTTAAGCCATGTAAAACTAACTGGCCACTCTCAAAGCCCTGGAATGTAACACAACAGTTTCAGTGTGCAACGTATAACCCAAAATTTGGCTGGTCAGAAGTGGCAGCCAAGCTGCAGGTCAACCACAGAAGACCACCTTGGCCATGACCAGAAGCAGCTTGGCAAACTTCCCAACAGACTTTGGTGGGTGCTGGGTAAAGCTCACGCAGGAATGAGCTCTACAGAGCTCGGGCTCAAACAGAAGCCTAATGGAGACAAAACCAGCAGAAGCTTCCTCCTGCCCAAACTACAGCTTGTTCCATCACTTGGCTGGCCCTTCCTCCCCAGTACTCAGGTCCGACATACTGACCCTTCCCAAACCACCATGAAAGTCAGGAAGCCTCTTCAGAACCCAATACTCCTTCCCCAGCAGTCAAAAGCACATATTGTTTCTTACTATCACTCATTACTCACTCTCTCCAACAGTACTGTTGTACAGTGCAAAATGAAATATAAAATAAGCTTATTAGCTCCCACACCGAGCTTAATTAATTGTAGATCAGATTCAGTACAACTGCTTTGTCAGATTTACCAACATAGCAGAAACTGAGGTATCACAGAAAGGCTTGAAACTTCTCTGAAAGACAAAGGTGAACATAAAACCCAGTTTTACATTCAAATTTTCGCTTCCAATCAGAAATTTTGCAAAAATTCCTAAAAAAAAAAAAAAAAAAATGTTTTTAAGTGTTCTTTCCTCTAGATTGCTCCAATCGAGATCTCTCACTTAAAAACACATTACCCAAACCCTGACCATCTGACACGCCGCATCCGAACGTATCATTATTTTCAAAAGCACAAAAAGAAGCGGCTGTGCCATGTGTTTAATGGGCATCTCAGCAAGGACAACTGTGGCATTACCCTGTGGATGAATCGTCTCATTAAATGAAGCAGGATGCACCAGGAATCGAAGATCAAGGGACAGTTTCTTACGCCAGCCACAGTGAGAAAATACCATCAGAAAGACATAAGTCAGGCAGGGTTGGTGGTAAATATTTATGCACAATTGAAGTACAATACCTATTTCTCTCAACAGAAAAACAACCCATCAACCGAAGTCAACACCAGCTTTCTCACAAAATTCCTCAGCCTTTGGAACAAACTTACTTCTTCACCACACAAGGCAAGATCCTGCTTCTGTATCCTTGATGCGCGTTTGAATTTCCTCTTAAAATTCATGAGGTTATTATTTCTGAAAGGCGACTCTGCTAAGACTGTATTACACAGCCACCTGTTGTGATGGCAAAAGAAAGAGATCCCACTGGTCTCTTATTAAGAGGTTTCACCGTATTATATTCAAATTATAAACTAAGATGGCTTATGAATATTTCCTTTTGAATTAAATAGCAGTTTCTCATGCGAAATGGAGTTTATGATAATTCAGAGCTTATCTTCACAGTTTGATGTCTTTGTCCTTCCTTAGATAAATAGTCTGCATATTAAAACATCGATGATAACTGTCCTTTGTCTTATTCAGGAACTTAACTAATATTAAAAAAAAATAATAAAAATCACCTTCACCCAGAGTTTTATCGTTGGTCTCCCCTCAAATTTTCATACCAGAGGGAACAGAAATTTTAGAGGCATTTAACCTCTAAAAAACCAAACCACAAAACAAAAGTTTCTCTCTCTCGTTTCAAAGTGAAATGGCCAGATTGCCATCTCTTTGGGAGGTGGCCTCTTGCTTTATACACGTAGTTGCTATACTTTCATTACAAGTTTTCTGAGAATGACTCAACAAGGAAACAAGAAAACACATTAGGAACTTTAATTTCCCTCATTCTTGCATTTTTCCTGGATCAAAAAGGAGCCACTGCTGACCGAAATGAAAGTACCAGGCGCTCCCTTTGTGCAAGAACAAAACCGCTTTTCTCTTCACACAAGTTTCATGCATCTGCCTCTTAATCTCCAGGAGCTCAGAGACCATAATTCCTTCTTTCATCTCCACAGGGATCATGTTGCTACTTCGACAAAACAATTCTTTGTGTTTGACCGTTTTCTACTGCACTACCATCACAGCTAGACAACTCACGTCACATCTCCTTTCCACAAAACACTGTCAGTCTACACAACCTCCAAGCCATCTTTTTATCCTCTTTATGAGGGTATCTCTGGTAGAAACACGATGCTATCCCTGTCACTCACCTTTCTCTCCAGCTGAACTCTTCCTCAGTAGTCAAGTGATGTTTCCTCTCCACTGGTTTTGGTCATGCCACTCCCTATATATTAAGCCCTCACATTAACCTTACCTACCTGAATAATCCTCTCAAGGCACTCCTAACTAACTATTTAACAGTATTCCAAGTCTTATCACTACCATGTGGTCTCCTCACTACACAACCAAAGGCTAAAGGTAAGATAACTGAAGAAAAACAACAGGACTGCGATTTGTTTTGATTTATCACTCAGCTCACATACATGGGTGTTGTCTTCGATTTGCTCATATGAAGTAGAACAAAAGTAGGAAAAGCCACAATTTTTATTTATTTTTCCACTCCTATGCAAGATGTGAAATTATACCTGCTCCTCTAGGTTCTCTCAAGCAGCTGACAAGCATTTAAATAACGCCTTGCAAGCAAATTGAAAAGCCAGGAGGAGCAACATGCGTAGAGATTTGAGTAAACGAAACTACAAGCAGCTCTGCAGGAAAATGCATTTAATTAAAGTTACTCATGCAGACTCTTAGCCTTGGAAATCTATAAGTCTGAAAAAAATCATTTCCCTTTCAATTAAGTTTGTATTTGTCATTTCAAAGAGATAAAAACAAGTCCCTGCTGACCAGGTTTTCCAATCCTGAACAATTTGGAGAAATACATAACACTGGACTGCAAAATGCTTCACATGAGGAAAAACTCAGAAAAGCCAGTGAGGATCTCCAGTCCTCAACAAGTCCCACCACAGCCAAAGGATTTTTAAATCTTTAATTTTTTGAAGTTAAAAGTACAGATGTATCAACTGGAGATGTTTCAAGACAGCGTCTGTGTTATGACTAATACTCCGAGGAGGACTCAAGTCACCTAACTCGTCCTTCTTATATAATCATTGGGAAAAAAAATAAAACAAACAACCAACCCACACTTTCTTTCATTTAGAACATCTGAATTAGATGCCTGTTCTGAACCACAGATCAGGCATCTAATTTCTCCACTGCTGTCTGGAGCCTGCAGACTCACCTCCAGCCTGGCTGCCTCATCTCTCTTGCAGGAGACACCGTCCAATATATCAAAGGACAAGAATGAGCAAAAATGATGATGCTGACTGCTTTTATGGACAAGTTTAGGGCAATCACATTCAACTGCTTTCAAAATAGTCACACAAGCCAGGAGACCACAACTCTCTGCAGCAGCAACAGGAGATTCCTTCACTGCTGCATGCTGGTGGGAAAGGTTTATCTCCAGGACATATATAAGTTCACTTTGCCGTGTCCAAATTGAGCTTCTGCTGATCAAGTATGCCTTCGCTGATTTTCCTAGAAGTCATTTATTTCTCCTTCCCACCCCACTGACAGAGTACCTTGTAAGGAGTTAGGTTGAACTCCCGATTTCCAACTGTTGCAGTCCAAATGTCCCCCCTTCACACCACACGAAGGATGGGAGCGTGCTCAGGGTGTCAGGAACAGCTGCAATTAACAGTCTGTTCTGGGTGTGCTCACCAAAACCTGCACTAAATCCAGCGAGAGGAATCAATGGCTCAATACTCCCTACTGTTAGGATTTCTCAGAGCTGTTTTGTGGTAATCATACACAGTAGAAACAGCCCTTCGCGTTCACAGATGTGGTATTCACAGTATTCTGGGGGATCAGCTGTTTTTCCAAAAATGAGCTTGAATGAAATCAAAGTTAATACGAAGGTTCTCCGTTTTTCCCCTAGGCAAGACTCCCACTGAGCTTCGCAAGAACTGAATCAGATTCATGAAGGGTTTAACATCACCAGTTTTATTTGAAAGCAGGGATCCAATCCTACAATTTATCTGTGCATGCATAGAAAAAAAAACACACTCCGCTTGACCTGGCAGTAAGTTATTCATTCAGAAAGACAACAACGTTGTCTCTTAAAAAAAAAGCTTCAAAGAGTAGAGAGGAATACATATTTCACCTCTCTAATGGTGGTAAGCGTAAACGGGAGCGATACGTGCAAAAGTTTCGGTAAACCACGGAGCAAGCCATCCTCCTCTGCAGGAAAATTTAAACCCCACAGCCTTGCAGAAATCTCACTTTACCACAAGCAAGAACCATTTATTACACAAACACAACAGGGCAGTAGGTTGAACATTGGGGATTTCCTTCCCTCCTCCGTGCTCTTCGGTCAGAAAAATGACTACAGGAGTTTACAAGGTGTTGGCTGTTACAGAGAGCTTCACCAGATCTGCACAACCGCAACACCCTCACCGTGCATGGAAATCCTTGTTAAGTTACTGTTTTTCAGAGCAGGCTGGATTTATAATGAAGTTTGGAGCAGCGTGCTAATCCTTGGCTAACAGGCATGGGGACACCT
>JAAGAY010139451.1:49140-67845 GCA_011801015.1 Ardeotis arabs
GGGGGGGGGGGGGGGGGGGGGGGAACAAACCACACCCCAGCAACGTTCCCTGCCCCACCCCACAATCTTAATGCAAATAAAACAGGACTGTGAAAATAAGTGTAGGTATACAAACTTTTCTCTAAATCTCTTTCTGTTGTAGCATCATGTATGTTTACACTGCAGTACTCTAAAAGTTTATTTCATCTGAATTCCAGCTAGTGTAATGAAAAAATTTCAGATTGTCTCATCTGAACGGCGTCAACACTTTCAACTTCATAGATTACACAAATTAGAGGAGACATCATTTGCTTATTTGGGTCATTGCTTCTTTCTGTGGGATGCAAAGCTCTCGTACAGCTGCTGCCGGCTCTGCAGAAAGATTCCCGAGTGGAGCGGGGAAGTGGGAACGGTGGGCAGTACACACTGCCATAGGACCCCAGAAGGGCACTAAACAGGCTCACCTCGTATTTGCCACAGAAACGGTCAAACAAGAAGAGGCAGAAGAGGCAACTGCTATAGACAGAGGAATTACATGTGTGTTACACCCAGAGTAAGTACATGAAGCAGAGTGAATCGCTGGTCCAAACGCAGGGACTGCCTGAGCAAGTGATTCATCGTACGCTATTAGTGATCTGACATACCGCCTCCAGTCATTATATATGCTTCAAGTTATCTACACGAGGAGCTGTTTGTTTGCTCAGAAGGCTGCAGTGACATTGTTAAAATAAGAATTCATTCATTCTCATTTTCCAGGGCCTGCTCGAGGCAGAGGCAGCACAATAACCCCACTCTCCTCTCCTGACCTTTGACAAGCTAGCTTAAAATGAACACTCAAGCTGTTTAATACATGTACATTCTTCTACAAAATGCTTGACCTGACATCCCTGTGATGATCATATCACTAATTATAAGAGAACATAGTTTATCAAAGCATAAGCCCTTCTCTAGAGTTTGTTTACCCGCATACAGACCTGGTGCAGACTGCTGGGTATAGTTCATTAGCAACTCAAGATGCCCACGATCCCTCCACGCTCAGCGTGCTGCACATTTCAACCAACGATTAATCAGAGCTCAGTACTGCATCTGGCTTGTATTTACCGTCAAAGAACAAATCAGGTTGAAAAAGCATCTAAAAGGATAATACTTCAACCTGATGACTTTGTAGTTGGGTTTTGTTTTCCTGGAAGGAATCTGCTAACCCATCATCTTTGAGAGACCCAACATTGAATTTATGAGCCTTTAGGTAAACAAAACCTATTGTGCTTGCTCTGTTCCATCTATCTGGTAATCAGTCATTTAGCAATAAATGCACAATAAAATTTGGCTGGCTTCTCAAGACACAACATCTGAGGAGATCAATTACAGACTTAATTTAGACAAATTCTTCATAGCCCTTTTTTTTGTTTGTATTACATTATCTTTCTTGTTCCATGAAGTTTTTATTAACTTCTGTGGAAAATGAGACCTGGGATCTTCAAATCATAATATGGATGTAAAATATCAGTAGGCTTAGCATAGAGAAGATGGATTAATCTGAGACAAATACCAATAATAGCTCCAAGTTGTTCTGTCTGTAATTATAGTGCTAATGCTGTCTAAACAACTGTCCACCAAAGATCATTATTTTACTATTCTTTTAAATGAAGCTTCTCAGAAGAGCTTTCTCTTCCCAGGTCTTCAACCTAGAGCAGTACCTGCAAGCCCCAGGTGGGAAGCAGGTCCACTCTGGACTCGGGATTGTAGAAGGGAGGTCAGGATCAGTGCTGCTCCCAGAGCTTTGGACGCTCCCGGACCAGCGCGGGCCATGGGCTAGACCTTGGTTATACACACAGTGAAAAACAGTCACAAATAAACTTCTCATAGAAACTGAGATAAAATCTTCAGCCTAGTCAGATGCTTTCCTCCGGTTTTTAATCACATTGCAAATCCTAGCAGGAAAGGGAGTGAAAAATAGAGAACAAAACAGGTAAAACATCACTGCATTTTGGTTCTACTCCAGGGAACACTAAGTATTGAAATGCCACTTGCAGTAAGTACCTAAATCTGTCCCATTTTTAGACAAGACTGCCAGACTACAAGGTCATTTGTTTTGTTGTGCTGAGACAATGAATATTCAGTTTTTCTATACTTAGAGTAAAAAATCTTCAGAAGACAAAACCGAGAAAACTTCTCCATGAATTTTCTGATCAGATTATTAACTTGGGAGACACTGAGGACTATACTGAAGTGCAGGTGAACGCTCTCAGCACTGAGATTTGGAAGAGCAGAGGGACTCTGCAAAGGCAGCAATACCATCTCCGCCCAAGGACTTTCAGATGCACCCCTGAGCGACCCAGTGAGCACACAGTAGGCAGGCGTGGAGCTCCATGACAAGCAGCAGTTGGCTCTCAGAGGCCACGTACTGTAGGAACCTCTCCAAATGCAAAGAGGCAGGGTTTTAAACACTCAAGAGTCTTACCAGTATGTTTAATAACATGAGCCCTTCCAGGGTCAAGCAGAAACTGGCTACAAGTTTGGATATGACAGCAATTATTACAGAAATCTCTGGAGATTTGTATGCCCACTGGAAGGGTTCAGCAGGACCTTTGCCCTTTGCCTTGGGTCTTAAAACTCCAAGGATTTATATGCCAAACTTTGGACAAATCTGTTGAATGAGCTCTTCCACTCACATCTCCTGCAGGATTAAGTGCCTTACTGAATCAAGAAAGCTAATTTATTAGACATTAAGTAAGGGTGATGATTTGGCAACCATGCACAGTCAAGTATGGTCCAGAAAATATTCCAAACTCTTATTAAGTAACTTGCCACTGTTCCACAGTACGTGTTTCTCGGAGCTTCTCTCCAAATCCCCACAAGGCTGAAGCAGGTTTCCAGCTGTAACATTCTGCAAGAGTTTACATAAGGTCCAGGCAGCGCTTCCTCACCCAGTTTGCCTTAGAAGCACAACTAAGAAATGCCAGTTTAACCGTACTGCGCCATATAAGACCAGTTAATGCTGTTCTGCAAGAACTAGCAACCAGTTCAGTTCCCTGCTTCCATTTCCAGCACAAAACCCGATTTCTTAATGTCAGTTTCATGTATTACTAAGACACAAAACAGTGAGAAATTATTAAAGACCTGAAAAATCAATTTAAGCATTTTAACGTTGAGATCAGACTCTTCAGCTACTGCAATTTGTGTAACACAAGATGCTGCTAAGAGGTCTCCATAAAGTGAATTAGAGGAAATCATTTCTTTGTTCAGCTCAAATATGCATAGAAGATGGCTTCTACACTATATTACATCAAGGGAATTTAGCATTTATACTTCAGTAACAAAAGTTGGGAACACAGGAAAAACTGTGGTAAACTACATAAAGCAAGATCTGATCCTAGTTTTATTTTAACAAACTTTCTTTAGAACAGTGTTTCACTGAAGAATATTAATTACAAAGAAAGTGTTTAAATTAATTTCCCATATGGTGTTTAGGAGGTTGGGAGTGGGGGGTTAATATTAAATATTATGTTTGATGTACAAGCACTGCAGACAAAAGAACTGTTTTTATAGATTGTGTTGGGTTTTTTGTTGTTTGTTCTTTTTCTTTCTTCAAATAATTCATTGGTTCATTTACAGTGTCTTCCATTCTTCAGAGATTCAGATACTCACACTTTAAAAGCGTGTTCGATGCTGTAATACTGAAAACAATCTATATTTCAATATATGCAGGCTGTGAGCCTGACATAAAAGATAAGAAACAGATGTAGCTCCAGATGAAGAAATGTGTCTATTGTGAAGTTTAAAGGGAGGACTTGGCACAAAAATAATTGAAGTCAACATGCAGAAAGAAAATCTGTCAGGAAACTGCAATGCTTGACTGAAGTGCAGATCTATTTTTTAAAATAATTACGTGTAGGCTATATGTGGTCTACCAGTTTAAATGGATTAGTACTGCACTAGAATTTGTCTACTTTACTTCAGCCAAAGCATTCACTCTGAATATTAAAAAAATAAAACACTCATTGAATTTGAACCATAGATTTCTTAGTAAACTTTAATTTGAGAACGCTTTCTTACCAAAGCAGCTTATCAAGCTGCTGGGCCAGGGCAGCATTGCAGGCTCACCAGCAAGAGCACTGTGCTGGGACCAGCCCGAGGGACTGGTCCCTGCAGAACCCCTTCCCTGGAATTTAACAGACACACAAGACGTGTCCTTATAACCATGCTCAAAAAGAGGGGTCCAAACCATTTTCAATCCAGAAAGCTTATCCATAAAGATTCTAATATGAGAAGTCGTGTTTATTTTAAGTTTCAATCAACAATGTCTTTCTACAAGATTTGATAAAGAACCTCCTGCCTCAGTCCATCCCAGCTGATACTGCCTCAAGTTCTAAAAAGCTAAAACCTTCTGTTAAGAGCAATCAGAAGGCAAAAGTGGAAAGCCAAATGCAGCTTTGAGTACTTCCTCATCCAGACTACAGGAATTTTTTTTTAATCTTATTCTTTCCACTGTCACCTTATCCTCTTATTGGTGTTTATACTACTGCCTGACGTTCTGGAATATTCAAAGATGCCAAAAGTCAAGTGACCAATCCTTTAATGCACTAACAGAATTCATCACAAAACTTCCTAATGAACAGCCCTTACTCACAGTTTGTCATGGTACTGCCTTACTACTTCCTAGTAAATGTTAACATCTCATTTAAGTGTCTTGAACATTTTTATTACTTGATCAAATTTCTGCATACTTCATTCCCAGGTCTGTTTTAACAATCCCATTACTCTGCTCCAGAAGACGTCCAGTACTGTCTCTTCAAGCACTCCTGCAGCAGAAGCACTGTGTCTGCAACGTGCGACGCCACAGATCGAAAACACGGATTCCAACTGCCTTGTTTCTTTGGGCCTAATTCCATTTATACACAGCTCGGAAGGGAACAACTACTCACCTGCCAAGCAACTGTCTCCATTCACTGCCATAAGACAAAGCAGTCCAGAGAAAAACTACTGGTTTTTCTGAACTCACAGGCACTATAGCTGAAGTTCTTACTATTTGTCCAGTTTTAAGCACAGATGTGAGGAAGACACCTGCTTCCTTACCTCTGGAAAGCCACTTTATGAAGGAAGTTAAACCAGGTCTGACGGATGCTCAGCATTTGAGCATAGTATGAAACATACACATTGCAATTTTGGTTTGAACTTATTATTACGACTAGGGCAGGAAAAAAAAAAAATCCAGAGAAGTAGGCCCATGAATGACCAGCCACCATTATTAGCGAATAAAAAAAAAAAAAATATCTGGAAAGTAGCCACAAATATCCAAGAGCACAGAGTATTTCCATTCAGTCACAATTTCACAAAAATTAAAAACAAGCCAAGAAAAGCTGACTGTGACGTTAAAGACTCATCCTTTTGGAAGGATACACGCCTTACTCCACTAATATATGTTGAATTGCATATTAAGTTTACCTTACCATACCATGTTTGAGGAAAAAAAACCCACATACCTTGCCAGCACTATACAAGCTTTTTTTTAGATACCCATGAGCTCAACTATAGATTTTGAACAGCCCATTTAAACTCCGCTTGTTTAATTAACAAGTGAGACCGAATAGCGTAAACTAAATTTACTTCTTTCAAATCAATAGTTTCTCTTGCATTGGAAACAGGAGTTAGCCTTGGCTGCTTCTGATGGCTTTTTTTTTTCCCCTGTAATATCAGTTCAGCAAGAATCCTCAATCATTCCCTGCTGCTTGAGGCAATATCAAACAAGCTCACACACTTTTAAAATAATTCTAATTAGCTTTGTTCTTATGAGTAGCGAACTTGTTTCAGGCCCATTATATACAAGTCAATTGTTATCTTAACAAAGAACAATGAATTTGCAAAAGTTATGGTTGTTTGACATCTATTTAAAACACCCTTTAATCCTCACTCTGGACTACAAATAATTAAAGTGAGTTTGGTTTTGGAATTATTTTTAATTATCATTTCTATGTGGCATTCATATTTAGATATCGTTACTGCTGTTATCTGTGAAGCATTGTTTTCTATGTAATCACACTCCTTTGACAAACTGCCTCGAGTTTCTAGGGTGGCAGGGAAAAACTTTTTTATTTTATGTCTGCAATGTTACTTTTCACTTCTTTATAAAATAGATATTACATAAATATATATATATGTATGTGTGTGTATATACAAATAAATTAAAAGCTCAAAAGCCAATATAATGAAGAATTATGTTTCACATTTTTCAATCTCTGGGCCACCTTTACTCCCAGTAGCTGAAGTTTCATAATTTACAGCTGTGGTACACAGAGCACATTTCCAGAAGTTCACCCAAACGCAGTTCTAGCTCTTTAGGAGCTCAATGGTTTTCCTGCTCTGCAATATACAGTGAACAGCCAAGTCTGTAGCCAGACAGGCTAGGAAAAAAAAAATAAATAAATAAATAGAAAGATCTGCTAACACCAAAATTCTACATACAGTATCCACATGATACCAAGATACTACATCCAACTGCAAAGTAGTAACAGCTGGCAAAAAATGCAGAAAAGTAATTTGTCCTCTTAGAGAAGTGAAAATGATAGCTCAGTAGCCTCAAAGTTAATTTCGTAACTCTTGGAGAAAAAAAAATGCTGAAAGATGTTGAAAACTTCCAAAGTTTGGGTGTGAGCTTCATACAAACAAAGCCCCTTCAGCTCCCGCACCCACAAGGGTCACTTGCTGGGCGTCACCACCAGAAAATGCAATTTAATGAACTGCACCTTCAAATGTCACAACCACTCCTTTTTATCACAAGTCAGCGGCTCCTCTACACATTTATTTACTGGTAAATATCAAGACATTACTGTGACAGCTATCTGGGGAACAATTACTCAACAGCAATTTTTGCTCACCCCCAAAGAGCCACAGTCAAATCAACCATTAGAAAACTAACACAGGATTGCAGTATTCAGAAAGACATAGCACCCAGAAATGAATTGTTCTCAATTCTTCATGATTTTATTGTATCCTGGAAGAGAATATGAAAGGCAGTAATCCCAGAGTCTCACTATTTGCGACTCCTTTCAATAGCTGTGCTGATAGCACAGTAGAAGTGTATATTTTAAGTGAAGAAAAGACAATTAAATCTGAAACAATACAAAAGCTGAAGAGTTCATAGCCAGCTCTGACTTACTATTAGCTACCTTTCCTGTAATTAGGCAAGGCCCAGGAAGCCCAGAAAGAACAATTACGTTTGCCTGAACCAATCTGGGTGAACCTGACCTGATTTAAGCACAGAAAAGAACAACTGGATTTATGATGCTCACATTTTCCTGGGAGTAATTCTTCTTTCTACTTTAGTTCACTGCAAAGCCTTTGGTCTCAATATATCCACTAAACTACGGTGTTCACACTCCATATTCATGAAAGTAACATAATACAAAAACTAATATCGTTTTCATTTATCTTACATTTATCTTTAAAAGGTTGGAAAATTATCGCTTACCTACTGATTGTGTACAAATGAAAACACATGGTTACATGACTGAATCAGCCTAACAAGTGTGAAGGTAAATGTTAACCACTCTTGAGTCACTCACCGCAAAATAAGGTGGATTGCCTGGCTGGAGTCACTCTGACTTTCGGATTTAACGAAGCTACATAGCAGCTAACACACCACACCTTCCCAATTGCAAATAAACATCTAGAATATTTAATTAGTGACAAGGTTAATAAAGCACCTTTGGTATTACTAACCCTGCAGATGATAACAATTCTGCAACGGAAGCTAAGCTTTCATTATTCTCAGAACTGCTTTCCATCAGGAAGTTGTGAGAAGATGTAGTTTGTCCTCCTCTTCCTCCAACTCTCAAACATAGAAGCTAAGGAGAAACTCTAAAACATGCTGCAAAAAAACCTCATTGTATGGTAGTATGTTAAAAACAATTAAGATTTTGAAAGATAATGACCAATCTTATCCAAGTTCAATAAGCAAGAACAAGGAAATAAAGATAAGAGTTAATTTTTACTAAATTAATTAGAAGCTCCCTCAAAGTTCCCTTAAATGCTTCTGATGTGAAGGTGGGGACAGTTTCTGTAAGCATCCTGCTGTTGTTCTCTGCTTTATCTCAGCTGATAAAACAATACCAGGATGCCTCCTCATGTTCAGATGCCACAAACCCTTGGAGAGTAAAAGGTGCAGAGAAATTTTCCTTCAATTTCCAGAAAGGTTTGGGGGCTGGGGCGGGGAGGGAGAGAGGAGAAAGGAGGTGACATATTTTTCTCTAATAAAATGCAAATGTCAGGTAACAAACCAAAAAGTGACTTGTTGTCTATGAAGAAAAGAAAACATCATAGCTTCAGTCCTCTTCCCAGTTAGTTGCCATAGGCCACAAGTGCCTAAGAAATGTCCTGTGGATAAGCTACCTCGATGGCACGGAGCCTCCAGCATATCCTACTCTCTTAACACGGACAAGAAGGAAATTTCACCTTCCAGTTCACTTAACTGAATATCACACTTGTGCCAAACTCAAAACTCTGCTGAAGGCTGAAGCAAGAGGCATTGTAAATGCATATTTGTATACAAGAGCCTCATCCACAGACTGGAAAGGAGAAAGTCAGCATAGATCTCTCCTACTATCAGCTGCAGAGTTTCAGAGCACTTTTAATAGGTTTTTAGCACATTTGACACTGCTTGCCTACGGCATAAGTAGATAGGCTGAGAGTGCACAAGAAATACTTCCCATAACCCTAAAGAATTATTGCAAGAAAGAAAACTGCACAGATACCTTTCTGTTAGCTCCTAGATGCTGGAACCACACCACCAAAAGAATACCCCACTGGAGGGTTTGGAAAGCGAGGAAAAAAAATAATTAGGCTGACTCTCAACAGAAAGGAAATATTTAAAACAAACTAATTGAGCTTTTCAAAACTAAGGCAAGATCAAAACAAGCAAGAAATGAAGTGCCATGCTTTTGATTTTTAAAGCTGTATCCCCCACTGAGCCACCTTTGCAGAAAAACATCTTCTGCATTTTATATCCCCATTAGTGCATTAATCTTTTCTTGATTATTTATTCATATTTGAAAGAGTCTGCTTGTTCCATTTTGTAATTTGGAATTGCATCGGACAGGAGGGAGAAAGCAACTGTGTATTCACAAGCATGGCAAAAGGAGATGTGGACACCTTTATTTCTCTTCAGACGGGATCAACCACCTTCTAAGGGCAAGGCTGTTTAATAGTCATAGAGTAGGAAAACTAATTATTTTAACCTTTATTATTAATAGAAATGGGGAAAGCTCTGCTTTCCTCTTTTGCCTTAATGCTGGTTTCTCCCTTGAAAGTGATTCTTTCAAAAGACAGATTCTCAGCTCAGGATTCATAGGCTACTAGGAACCTACGGACCACAACCAGACACTACCAGCATTGGACATCATAAGCTATCGCAGTAGCCAGCTGCATCTTTTGTGCTTAAATCAGGTCAGGTTCTGACCATAGGAATTTTAAGGATGTCTTCCTCCTATTTCATCCCCCTGCACAGTTGCTCCACATTCCTAGCACCTAAAATATCCTTTCTACATCTTAAAAAGTCTAAACAGACACACTCTTGATTCCTACAGGGAAGATGGATCTTAAGTCTTTACTTCTATAATTAGTAAAAAAGCACGAGCATGCAAATTTATTTTGATTATTAGCTGAAATAATCAAAAGCAACTCACTTCCTCCAAGATTTTCAACATTTTAAGGACCTCAATCAAACAAGCAGGAGGAAATCCATTAGAGCCCAGTCAGCAACTTGAAGCAGGGAATCCTCATGACTGCAGCTGAGCAAACTGATCATAACTTACAACAAATCCCTCCTCCATCTATCTGCATATTGTATGAAAACAGATGGAAGAGACAGCCAAACATTAACTGACTAATTTTTGACATGACTTTACAACACCAACAAATGTCAGGTAAGAAATCCCAAAGTAAAGTTTGAGGCTACTTTGAATGAGTTTCTTCATAAAATGGTACAGGTCAGGTCTGACCAGATGCATGCTTCGACTGGGGTCTCACCAGTGGGAACACCTGCAGTCGCGTTCTCTAGAAAGATTTTGAGGAATGCACATTTGTTATAGTAGCAGAAAGTATTTGTGTACGGCTTCAAACGGAGAGTGGAGATTTTGGCAGCATTTTCCCAGATGAGTGATTAAAAGTAAACCTCTAGTGTTCAGAAATCGGTCAACCAACTTTTCTGTTAAAAAAAGTATTCTGTAAAAAACGGTTTCTTTCGGTACTTAGCAGCTGAGGTGATTTGTCATCTGTAAAGCATGATGATAAAATGCCACAATCACACAGGTCTCCATAACCCAACTTTCAAAGCACTCTTCAGAGTGTACTTTGATCAAAATGTTTACAAGGCACTGGCTTTACAAGGAGTTCATGAACATCAATCTTTATTAGGGTTATTTGCTGGCACTGAAGTATTAGGGTATACACCTACAGAGCTGCACTTCTAATCCAGATATTAAATATGTAATGTTTTTGTGCTATTCGCAGAAAAAAAAGAAATCTTTCATTAAACCCAGAAAACAAAAGACAATATTTGCAGCTTCTAAACCTATTTTTAAGGACAGCTTGAAATTATGGACAGACACAGGAAAAAGGTTGCTAACTATGCATAACTTGTGCACATTTAATGAAAAAATACAAGGAAAAGAATAATACTTAATGCTTGGGAAACTAAGAACATACAGAACATGATTTAAGGTAACTAGAGGAAATAGTTGCAGCAGATACCGATGAGATTTATGCTTCTCAGTCCTCACAGCTCTGCTTTCAAATACTGCAGAAGAACTGAGATTTCAAGACCAAAAAACCCACGAAGATAAAACCTTTACAAAAGTCAGTCATTTTAATTTAACTATGATTCAGCTGAAAGACATGAAAATATGCACAGCGGAGCACATCAACTCGCTGAGAGAAAACAACCAGGAATACAATGAGTCAGAATGATTACAAACCCCTTTCTGGTACACCCTCTGAAGAACAGCAAGGACTGATATAAAACCTGACCAAAGAGAAAGCTTTACAAGGTGACTGCACTGAAGATGATTATTTTCTGGCTCTAGTGGCCATTACAGAACTATTCATGTCAAACATCAATATTCTGCAACTCATCTTACGAAGTGCCGAGAAAATAAGGCAAGCAGGAGTTTGTTTCTACATAGAAACACGTTATTCAGAAAACATAAACAAAACAAAAACAGAATACCCTCATGCATCACTTCTCTTAATTCCAAAGATATTTCAGATTTCATTTTCCTCTCACTGACCAGATAGATTTTAGCTAAATCGCGTATACGTAAAACAAGGGCAGGAAGGTTTTATTTTTAAAAACCGCACATCTGCTCCATACTTCAGATTGCATTTTAGGTGCATGTAGGAATTTTAGTAGCAGAACGGCAAGATAAACACCCATAATTCAGTTCTCTCCTTCCTCTTTCCACTTGCCTACTACAAATCTCTATTCCTTTACACCCTCATTGCAGGCTTAGCTTGCCAGCCTTCTCTCCTCAGCTCACGCTGATTTAATATAGCTGCAGCATCTCTCCTGAAATCTTTTTCTTGCTTCTTAACAACCCCCAACTTTCCTATCTACCTCTAGCAGTTATTTAATTCTAATTGCATCACCTTTGGAATGCATTTGGGGTGCACATTCTAGTAAATACTATACAAAGAAAATTGTACCACGAGAGGAAAGGAACATAATAGCTTTGTGTGCTACTGAGATGAAGTCATTAAAGGAGGAGTATTTTTATCTACAGGTATTATGCATTAACAAAAGGAAATATTTTTAGTGTCTGTATTCCCCAGTCTGTACTGAGAGGATCTGTTCTCTGAGAAAGAAATACAAAAATACTTCTTCTCACAGTTCAAATTTGCTTAGTGAGAGTAAATTGTATCTTAACAGATTACAGATTTCCAGTATCTTGCCCTGTTTTCATTCCAGATCTCAGTACATAATATGCTACCAAAAGAGATTATTAGGAGGTGGAAAAAGCTTCAACTCCACTCAAGCATCCCCCAAGACGACCTCATTGCGAAGGTCACCATCGACTCGGCTATGCGCCACATTTCTCCAGGCTATTAGAATATATTTCAGAGATGGAAAAACAAAGCCGTATTATTGAAGCAAGAGACAGATGCAATTTCACAGCAACAATAAAGTCCTTTTGTCATTTCACCTGTACTCAGAAGGCAGCAGAAGGAAAAAAGGGAAAAGAGCACAAGTGATGTTGAAAACTGGGTAAAACGTACATGGGAATAGTTCAAGCTACCTGGTAACTAAGTCATGCCAGGCAACTTCAACGTCAGCCTTAACTGCTCACCTGATGGCAGACTAAGAAGCATTCCAGGGACACACAGGAAAGGCACTAGAATTGCATACCAGGTGTCAAAAACAGGTACAGTGGCTAAGTACATACACATTATACACTCCTGTATGTCTGACAGGGCAAAAACATGCTGGCCATTTCAGATGCTCTGATTTTTTAAATGATTCAAAGCTGAAAAGCTTTAACATTTATACCACGTTTCTTTTCACCTACAAAAGTTCAATGTAGTTAACTACAACCTACGGCTGTTTTTCAGGGATACTAAGCAACTTAACACACTACTGTGATTTTAGATTTTTAAGAGTCCAGTTGTGACTAAGTTTCTTGTTATAAGCGTTTTGGATACTGCATCCCGATTTATCTATCTAGACATTTTTGTGCTTCTCTACATGTACAGATGCCTATTTGGTCATAAAGGTGCCAAAGACAGGAAGAAAGATTATGTACAACTGTCCAATCATATTTTAAGGAAAAAAAATCATAGGAAAAGGAAATGCTTAGAAACAAACTCATGCAGACATAAAAAGAAGCAGCTCTGCTGTGAATAAAGACAAGTATGATGGACCAAAGTGAGCTGCAGAGTTTTAGTCTCAAATTCTTCCCAAAGTTTGAATTTCTGCTGGATGCAGATCTGACCTATACTTAAATTAAGCTGACAAAGCTTAGGCATTGTGATTTGCCTTTGTCTACCTGGTACTTTTCCAGAGAGCAATGAACTTTTTTTTTTAAACTAAGTTCACGAGGGCAAGACTGGAGTTTGAGAAATCTACTCATAGCTTCCCACCAATAATATGCTATTTGTTCCCACAATGATGCTGTTTTAACTTCACGACCTTTTTCTCCCAAGTCAGTATAGACTGCCACAAAGAAGCCTGCCCTTTTAATAAAGGCATTATAAAGGCGCAGAAAGGAGATACTCAATGCAGAAAGTTAAAAAAAAAAATTCATTTCAGAACTGAAGATTAGAGGTTAATAGGACTATTTTTCCCCAACTTAAACTGATTCAAAACCTTTTAAATAATTGGCAACATACCACATAAAAACAGTCCTTCATCACTTGGAAAACAGTGTCCCTGCTGCTTTCAGTCACATTTCTCAAACATTGCACCTTTCCACCATTAAATCAAGAAAAAAAAAAATGACAGTTTATATGGAAAAAACATAAAAAAGTATTTCTCTCTTCACTGCATGGGATACTGAACACCTTCAAACAATTTCAGAAAGCTGTATTACGCTTCTGACAATTTAAACATCTATGTTTAACTATTTTAATGGGAAATAGAAAGGAATTTTAAATCCTGTGCTGAAGATCTTGTTTTATTAATTATAAGATTCAGCTGCAGGTCGTGGTCTCTTACATGCATGTCAGAGCTGCCCAGCCTGCTGAAGTAACTCAAGACTGCTGTCACTGAGACGCAGTTACACAGAGGCGGAACTTCTGTGCAGAGTTGGATAAAAACACATACAGACTCTAGAGGGAGTTCTAACTTTGCCATATTTTTCCCCTTACAAAATTGTTATCACTAGTTCAGAATAAAACAAACAAACAAGGCAAACCCATGCGTTGTGTTTCTCCTGGATGTGTGCTTCTTCCCCTTCCCCTGTTATTGGGCAGACTGGGAACTGCCTGCCGTAGTCAAAGATCTGCTTCTTGCTGATATTGACGTGTATTTCAGTTTTCTTTCGTACCGGATCATCACATACTGGCACACCCCAGCACAAGAATAGCTGGATCACAAAGATACCCAGCATGTCTGCCACACTCACATGAATCCCTGAACTAGCTCTTATTTTGCCAGGCCTCTTGAAGCAAGGGGATTTGCCTGGGATTACACACTTGGCAAAAATGCCCCCAAGTTGTAAAAAAATTACTACAGATCAGCCAAGAATGCAGCTGTGGTACTCACGTCATCTGGCTCCATACAGCCTTCCAGCATCATATCAGCTCATCCCAGCTGAAGAAACTTGTAACAACCAGAATAACGGCTGGTAATCCTTTATCGCTGCATCTTCCTGTTAAACTAACATCTACTTTCACTTCTGTTATTAATTAGCACTTAAAAAACAGATTAAAACTTTCCCCTTCCCCTTCTGGCAAAGATGACAATTTACAGTGAGGAAAAAACAAAAACAAGAAAACTCACAAATGAACACATCCCTCAGCAAAGTCTTCTACCTGTCCAAACATTCATTAACACACAAAGAAGAGAGATTTGCATTTCAAATTCTTCTCAGAAGATGAACACAGCACATTGCATGGAGGTAACAATAAACTATCTGTAGAGAAACTCAGATGACTTCTAACAAACTTCCATATGTTACCAGGGAAGAAAAAAGTGCACTGAAGACAGCTGTCTGCCTCTCAGCCTTCATCTCTCACTTATGCAGTGTTTTACGTTGCTACAATGGCATCAGAATCTACAAAAAACACATGTATATAAAAGCTCTGAACCACAGCTGCACCCCAGCCACTCAGTGGTTTCATTTTAATTCAAGGAGCAAATAGAGTCAAAACCTAAACACTGGAGCAATGCGAAAAATAATTTAAAAAAAAAAAGTAAACTGCATTTAAAGTGATTTTTGAAGGAGTGAAAGAAGTGTGCTAAGCCAAGTAATCTTTATTTTTTAAGTGTTCTTTCATCCTGTTTCTCATATTTGAAGTATTGCAGGATGCAACTACACTGAACTTGGGAGATCTTCGCAGGCATCAGAAACACCCTGCCTGACAGCATCTGCCTGCTGAACCCCCTGCAAACGCACCTGTCGTCTTCTCTGTGGACAATCAGAAAAAGACCTGCAGTACAAGTTTCAGGAGCATTTCTGGGGTGATTTTCCCCTGAAGTAATAACATGACAGACAGCACAGAAGTCTGGAGGAGGAACTCCGGCAGTCCTATCTTTTTGCTCTTTCCATGTTCTCAAACCATCTCCCAGGCATCCAAAAGTTAAGCATTTGTAAAAAGCACATTTCTTTCTCCTCACTATTGATTTAAAATTATTTTTCATAATAGGCTCTGAATAGTAGAGGAAAAAAAAATATTCACTTCTGTCAAAAAGCAGCAATGGAATAATGGACTGGCTGAACACACGTATTCCCTGAGCACCGCTGCTGTGCCATCTACGGCGTGGACAAAGACGCTGGCGCTGAAGTGAGCTGCATGAAGTGAATTGTTTATTTGCGTAAATATGCCAAATGACTACTTATACGCTTGATGGCTGGGCACCATCATTCCTAACTGTAGATCGCAAGCTTTTTATTGGTGCAGCTTGTGACAGTGGGACAGCGTTTGCAGGGTACTGCAGTGCTGGAAATCAGTGCTCTACAGAGGGGAACGTGAAGTTGTTTGAACAGGGATGCTTCCCTGAGCAAGCATCAGGGCTGCTGGGAATACTAAAATAGCCACAGTCAACAGGCCTTTGCTATCAGTAATGCAGATCAGTAATCAATTAGTAAAATAAATACACAAAATTTACTAGGACTTCGGGTTTTTTTTGGAGAGAGAGGTCGTTTTCCTGCTAAGAGTTATGTTTGATAATATTGATTACATCATTAGCGCTCTGTACACCGAAATTTCACGAGACCCAGCAGTACATAAACACATGCTCTATTTAATAGACGAGCAAGTCTGCCAAACGGTACGTAACAAAATCCAAAGTTTTTAAACCAAGATCAGATTAACGGTTGGGTTTGGGGGGTTTGGTTTTTGATTCGTTACATTTCCAGCATCCCTGGGGTACAGCAGGTCACCTTTGCTCCCTCTGAAGAGCATCACAACCACACCCCAGCTCAAACATCCACTGCACTGTTCTGGCACGCAGTAATCCAGCTCTCTGGCTGTCCACAACTGCGCTGTAACATTTTAATATCTCACAGTACTGAGGCAAAAGCGAGCTTTGATTTCCAGTTGATTTTTCCAATCGTTTCGAAGTAAATTATACTTGCACTTGAATTATTTTACAGTTATAAACCAGTGCATTTCAGCGACTACTGATCCAATTTGTATAGTTGATCATTTGTTATGAGACACGGATGGCTGTTAATAGGTCCTAAACATAACCTTGAGATAAAGGGAGCTCAAAGCTTCCTCAGTAGGAAGCAAGTTCCACAGTTGGCATATGGAAAGACCAAACTGCTCTTCCATTCAAAGTAAACGAAAAATATTTCCTGTTCTTTCAAGTGTTGACTACTCAACATTTCAACTGTGTTTCACTGTAAAATACTCCATGACTTTCTGAAGAGCACTTTGTCATTTCCTCCCCACTTTTAAAAGGATACAGAAGAAGTAGAGAAGTACAGAACTACAGCTGAAGTAGCGATACCGTAAGAAAAATCTCAGCATCCTCAAGACACCTATGACTTACAATCACATCACAATTACTACCTGGCATCGTTAAAATGGCGTAAATAATTCAGCCTGTCAGCAGATCAGGCCACAGAGATATGCTTTATCATCACCTCCCAGCAACAGCCTTCCTGAAAACCCCTGTCAGTTCAATAGCTCCAAGTGATTTCAGCAGACAGTGACCCTTCAAGATGCGCTAAACCTTTACTATAAAAACAACCAGCTGCTCCTCATGCAGATCTAGTGGGGTGCTTACAAAGGTCTCATGAATAAATGGATACCTGTGGCGCAGGCACCATAGAGGACAAAGCTCAGCAGCTCCCTTCAGTTGCGAAGCAATAGGGAGAAATACTTTGACTTGCATATGCATGGCCAACTATAAATCAGCAAGACTGCCTCTGAGCTTCTCCTCCAAGCCTGCACTCGAGCAGTAGTTCATACACTGTCTCTTGTAGAAGAGCACGCAAAAAATTTCTAAGCCCAAGAACGGAACTGTAGAAGCCAAGCAGATTTATAGACCAAGCAGCCAGTTGTCAGTGGAAAAGTCAAACTTAGTCATTCGTCTGCCTCCATACACGATAAAAAGTAAAGAGAAAGAAAAAAAAACCACAACTACGACAGTCTTTTAATGCAGTCACAGCAGTGGTTAAGATTAAAGCTAAACTCCAAACCCTCTCAGCCTCTAAAATACATACTTTTATTTTTAAGGTGTCCTTTCACTCTATTTCCCAAGCTTTATTATTTTTCAAATCAGCATTGCAAAAGCCGTCTATGTGGAACTTTAAGAGGATTTGGGGAACATCATAAATGCTCTGCATGTCTGTATGAGACTGCTAAACCCACTCCAAGCGCAGAGGATTTTCTTCCCCGCTTCTCTGCTCCAGGCTGTGGTGAGGCTGAGGTACTGGGTATGGGGCATTTAGCACTTAACTACCCATCCATGAGCTGCTAAGTTCGGTGTCCTGGTTTAGCCACACTTGGCATTTCCCCTTTTTCAACAGCAGAGAGCCCAACATCTGTATAAAAATGGAAATCCCCAGGGAAGGCAGTTGCAAAAAAAAAAAAACAAAGACCCAGCAGAAGATCATCTGCTGAGAGTTCAAGCAACTAGGCTTGGGGAGAGGGAAGCTGGAAACCTCCTTTTGAAGAGATTCAAATACAAAGCAGTCTAATAATAAGAAAGAAATGAGGAACTGAAATCGTTGCTGACAGGAGAACAGGAGCAACTCTGAAGGAGTAAGTGGGGGAAAGGAATAATTTCCACCTCTTTCATAGAACTACAGAAAACATTCAGAAGTTGAGAGGAAGGAGGTGCAACCAAAACAGACACGGTAAAAGCTGCCCTCTCTAGCTGTCTGCTGCTTCACCAGCCAGCCAGAGCACTCAGGCACTTCAGATTTCTCCAAAAACTCGGGAGAAGGAAAGCCAGCCTCCATCTTGAGGAAGCCACTTTCCCAGTGCGCCTGCAAGGCCGCAGGAAACCTCATTTTCATGCAAACACACAGAACTATTAAAATAAAATAAATAAATAAAACAAAAAAAAAAAACCCCCAACCAAACCCAAAATCTAAACGTGCCAAGAAGATGGTCAACTGCCAGTTTTAGTGAGTTCCTGAGGAAAGGTCAGGCCTAAGCCCCAGCCACCCAAACCAAGCCAGAGGAGGTATACCACGGCGAGAAGCATCAGCATCTCCATGTACTCATCATTACGTAGCTCAAAATATTTATTAAGCAGAACTCTAATGATAACTTCATCCTCCCGTTGATTACCTCTCTTGGGCAGCTAAATAATAACACGAGGTTGTTCTTCCCAGCTAATTTAGTAAGCAAGAGCTAATTTAAATGAGCACATCCTTTAGGAGTAATCCATGTGAGTAATGATCCTACCTTGTTTTCATACAGTAGTTTGACTTATTTACGCTTTCACAGTACTTTAGGGGTTCTAAAAGAGGCACTGTGCAAACTGCCCTGCTTAGTAACAGCAAGCTGGAGCAAACATCTCCTGTTCGTGCAGTTTTTTTACTTTTTTTTTTTTTTTTT
>JAAGAY010139452.1:0-10248 GCA_011801015.1 Ardeotis arabs
TCTGAGCGACCTGATCTAGTGGGGGATGTCCCTGCTCCTTGCAGGGGGGTTGGACTAGATGACCTTTGAAGGTCCCTTCCAACCCTAATCATTCTATGATTCTATGATTCTAACTAGAGATTACAGAACTGATCAATAAAATGCTGACCTAGGCACTATCTACACAAGCAGAAGGAACGACCTTCAGTTCAGTTCATGCAGTTTAGCTAAGCGTAACAACAAAACCATCTGTAGTTTATAAAACAACTAGGAATGATGAGGGGGATACAATCAGGAAAGTTTAATAGTCAAAGTAATTTGAAGTGTAAAATCTATTTTGATACTCAAGTAACTACGACTAACGATTTTATTTCAAAAACTTTTAGAGTGTCAGCTTTCATTTTTATTGATTACTAATCTTCATCCAAAAGCACTTTGGCACAAATCAAAAGGTAAAACACACTCTTTAGTTAACACGATATTTGATATACTATTTTCTGACACAATTAAATGCAAAAGTGTAACCAAATGTATCACTTTTCCTGCAGGCTTCTCAAAAAGGAAAAACAAATTTTAGAAAAGTTACATTTCACTCCAAACACACAGCTTAAAAGTTTGCTTGCCAGTAAACAGCATACTTTCTTCAGGCAGTAACTACAGTAAATGCTTGAAAAACAAAACGGCAATTTAATATTTCAATCAAGATTTCAATTTTATTGGTTTAACAATAGAAGAGAGATCAGAGCAGGTCACAAAGGAAAGCGGCAGAGACGGAACAAGGAGCCACAGGTTTTACATTCTCCATGTATTACAAAACGCATGTGCATGGCAGAGCGGCCAGAGGAGAGTGAAGAGGGGAAACTCGGATCCTGTACAAGAGAGAGATTTACCACCAGAAAGGAAAACAAAAGCTACAGTTCACAGACAAGTTGTGTAGAAGGAGATGGCAGTAGTTGGATAGAGTGGTGGGAACAAGACTTAAACTGGGGTCACGTTTCCAACACAGTTAACAGAGCGCCCCATAAAATACTGCGACAGCACAACTGTAGAGGACATTCAATGAGAAACCAACACCCAAGTAATTCTTTAAGTCTGTATTCCCCGATAGTCCCTATTTCATTAAATTGTACTCTAAAATTAATTCTAGTTCAATTTCTTCAATCTTAACTATTTCCCTTTAAAAGACAGAACAAAACAACACACTTAAGCACACGCACACCAACGAGGAGAGTACCTCAGCAATTATCTTATTCTGCCATTTCCTAGCCCTCTTCCTTGTCCTCCTTCCTCTTCCAACTCCCAGATAACAGCTTACGTAACTTTTTGCCACTATACACTTGAAGAAAACTGCAAGTAATCCATCTAGAAATGTTCGCATCTTATTTCTTCTGTCAACCATCCTGTGCTTTCAAGTCCAAATCTACATATGATGATGCTGATCAAAGAAGAAGGATCTAGGAAATGCCAGAAGGAGAAGCAGCTGGGTTTTTTCTTGCTGTCTTACTCGTAAGTGTCTTTGTTGCTACATCAATCTTGTAAAAGGTATAAAAAGTGTACGTGTATTAGTAATAGCCTTTGGTACTGATTTCTGAAGAATTTCTCTCATCTATCAAAACATCTCAGTCTACTGATTCATCTTTTCTGTCTGCATCAGAAAAATTCCAGGCAATCCAATGAAAATACAAGCCACCAAAATATATTCATAAATGTGCTCTCTGTAACATTACTAAGCCAGTAACAAAAATTAATGGAATAGATTGTCACTGCAAAGAATATACTGCTTATTATACTGGTCATCAAATTAAATTCTTACAAAACAACATCACTCCACAAGGCAAAAAAGACATCATCATCATGCAACTTTAACATCACACTGAATTCAACATCACAAAAATTACCATGCATGTCAACTTGAATTTTTTTATATCATTCTTTATAGAGAAACATAAAAAAAAAAAATCATAGCACTGATTTGCTTCTAAGTAATAAAATCAGAGGTCCATTTACATCTGAGACTCCATCCACAAAGCTTATTCTGAGGCCAGGACTGCCCTTTCACAGTCCTCTTTCCTTCAACATCATTCCCCCACCTCTCTCTCATGCCAAAGTGTCCCCCAAACACTTGTCTTCCCCAAACTGCAGCTCTCAGATCTTTTTCTTTCTCTAGAAATTTTATCTCAAATCTTCCCCATGAGTGGTTTTGTTGGTCACCTCTCTCCTGAAGCTACATGCCTGCCCATTTCTCTCTACCAGCATCAATCTTCTCTCTACCCATGCCAATGTTTGAAATTCATCTCAGGAAGAAAAATGTCCGCTTAAGAAGCTCCCTCTCTATGTCCAGCTGTTCTCATCCCCTCATGACCATTGCAATGTGATAGGGAACTGATCTATCTCAAGAATTTTTTGCTCAAGTTATTTGACAGCTAGATCATTTTCCCAATCCAGTTCATATATCGTTGTACTAACATGTGTGCTACAGCAGCACCAGGGAGAAAATGAGCAGCACGAGGAAGGGAGGAAAAATGCTGCTTAAGTTGGTTTACGCATTTCTGCAAATGTAATTTGATGTTTCAGCTATGTCAATCTTGCAGCCACCAAAGCTGGCAGACTTGCTCTTCCCCTCACTCTTTACCTTTGGACCTCTTTTCCCCCATTTCAAGCATCTAGAGATCATGAGTCCACAGAGTTAAGCTGATTTAGCTGGCTGATTTGTCAGGAAACTATTATTTTCATCCAAATGAACTGACTCACCTTGTGGCCACATGATCACTATATTCCATGAAAGGGAAACATTAGGAACACCTGGTAGGGACCACACATCTCAGTAGTAGCTTCAGTTTAGATCATGTTTGCTACGATGTCTAAATGCACCCTGAACATAACAGACTAAGAGAAAAGTTATCTAGTGTACACATATGCTAAAATGTCACAAAATAGCAAGTAAAAACCATGATGGCAGAGCCTCTGGTCTACAGACAACTGCAAAGATATCTGAAGCTGCGGCTCTGCTGAACAGATGAAAAGGGTTTCATGTGTCCCCCATCACACTCTTCTCTGTCTCTGCTTTCCACTGTAATCAACAGATTTCAATTCACTGTGCCCAGCAAATTCCTTAAGCTGCTGGAATTCATTAAGCATGTTATGAAGTGCGTTAACAGAGTGATAATATGCTATCAAGTGTAAAACTCACAAGCTCAACCAATAAAACAATATTTTCTAACTTTCTGTAAAATAGCAGAATTATCACTCCCTGTGGCTTCCCTTACTTGCCTATCTGCATCTGGTGGCCAAAGCCTAGATTCTCATATAAATATACACATGCATTTGAATGTTAAAACAATGCTGAAATTATTCAAAATCATATTCTTCCTGTTGCACATTCAACACAAAACACACTGATTCACAGTTAAATCTGAATATGAAAACACATGAAGTACACAGCTAAGCCTGCACACTGTATTCAACACATGCTGACATTTTCTAAAGCCACTAGATTAGCTGATGAAATCCATTAATAACTACACTGGTTCATTTTACAAGGCTTAAGTTATGTCAGAAATGTAATGTGCTCCTTCTATCAGTAAAGGAAGAAACTAGTAAAGAAACTAGATCCAGCGTTAGTGAATCATCCTGGATGCAGAGGTCAGCCAACAGAGACAAACGAATAACGAAAATAAACAATCTGGCAACCTTTCAGCACATGCATTCACAAAATGTATTAAGTCTGAAAACATGTGACAAAACTAATTTGTCTACTTATTTTTTTTTTTTTTACACTGCTGCATACACTTTAAGACTTAAAGTGCAAGCTGGCTCTAGTTAGTAATAATAATAATTAATAATAAAATTTAATAACTGCTTATTCCGCAGCCATCTGCAACAGTCTAGGTAAAACATTCAACATAATCAAAGACTATAAAAGTGTATTAATTTACTATCAGTTTAATCTATAATTCATTACTCAAGCTAATTTCCAGTTCAAGTCAGCAGGAAAATTGCTTCAGAGAAAAAAAAAAAAAAAAACAGATCATCTTAAGACTTCCACTATTATTTAGCCTAAAGAAAGGGATATGAAGGATCAGAACCATCACATGATGTGGTAAGTTAGAAAGCCTTTCAACTCTAGGCTGTCAAGGAAAAGACATTTAGATAAATATTTGAGGATGCTGGTTGGACTGTGCAAAGAAGCAGCAACTGTATGAGGGGCATGTAGGGGATGGGTCTCATGGTAAAGACAGGGGTTGTTTAGAGAAGTCGCATGCTGCCAGAGATGCTAAATGCAATTCGGTATGTAGGATGCTGTGGGAGCTTCACAGGGAACTTGGTGAATGTCCAGTACGGGCCAAGATTACGGGTGCAGAGACTGAGGTGGACTGACAAACAGATACTACAAAACACACACTGTTGGTTTCCATGGGCAAACTGCTATTGGACTGGGACAGAAGGTAATTCAAGACAGCTAAAGGGCAAACGGAGGTGGCCTGACAATCCTCCCTTCTTCCCTCGCTATGCTGGGACATCTATAACTACCCCAACTTTCATCCTACATGTTACATACACATGGTGACTATCTATCCTAAACAAGAGACGTTTCAGGACAAACAAAAAAACACAACCACCAAATAATTATATTAATTAATTCAAATTAATAAATATTTACACAGCATCTAAGGCATAAGCAATCAATGAGTAAGAGATTCTTGGGAAACAATAAACTACCAAAATAATTTGGCACAGTAAGTGGATACAAAACGATTCATCATTTCACTCACGTCACCCCAATAACTGTGTTTAAACAATATAATCCCAGTTCAAGCTCTTAAGGAAACAACTGATTCATGAGGAAAATTGTTTGTATACTACAAATATCCATAATAAGCTATGGTTTGTTCCAGACCAATTCCTTGAAGAGAATAAGAAAACCACATTTATTAACTCCTCTTTAATTTATCCTGTATCAGGCACACTATTAGTTTTTCACTACACTGCCTTAATCTCAGAAAAAAAGCAGAATATACCAGTATAAGAACAGGGCACCAATGTGTCAATATCAGTTTTCTAAACCTTTCTTCTGCCCAGGGAACCACAGGCAAACAGTAAGGAGGAAACAGCCAGACTCTTAAGAAAAACTCAAGATCTGCACAAACCTTATTTGAACAGTTGGAAGCAAGTTATAACAACATTTTATTTGGCACAAGAGCATCGTGTGGAACCTCAGATTTACCACCAGTGTCTGTGTTTCAACAGCAACAAAAAAAATCTTGAACTACAGTATTTATATATCCTGTCAATTTAGAGTCTTTTTTCTAATTTCTAGAATACTACTCTAAACATGATTAAGTATTAGATGTCTTGAACTATGCAAATGTCTACCAGATGGTGAACCCTCTCAATTGCCTCATCACTCATCACTGCATCAGGCAGAATCTGAAGTTACTGCCAGATACCAGTTCCACTCTTCATTTCTTTACAGAAATTCCTTTTCTGTAGGAGGAGAGGCAGTGAGAGAACCCAAGACTGAACTTATCTTACTGCCAGGGTCAGTTCTTTCTTTCTTTCTAGATCTGATCTGCAATAAGCTGTTTAAATTAAACTTTCTGTTCAGTGGTTACTTGAATTTCGTGCTAACTGACCTTATCTGAAAGCTGTAATCTCATCACCGACACACAGATGAATGAGTCCTTCTACCCAAGATGCATGACAACTCTTAATGGCTGGATTATCGTTCTCCATCTTTGAACAAGTGCTTCTGGAATAATTTCCTTAAATTTTTTAAGAACTCTGAAAAGAAGTTGAAATGGGTGAAAAAGATTTCGGAGCACCGAGTCTCACACTCATAGGGAAAGGGAGCGCAGCAGAATTTAAAATAAAAATCTTCAAAGTGCAAAATTCAACAGACTTGACACTGGTAAGTAGACTCTTTTGGAAAGATTAGGAAAACTAGAAAGGAATACAAAGCAACTGACAATTAATAAAAAATATTATATAAAAGACAAGGACAAACAATGCTTATGCAGAAGAAAAATAGAAAATACAATAAGAAATAAAATAAATATTGGGGGGAAAAAAAAAAGCTGGTAAAAGACAAGTGACCAAAGCACCACAATTTATTTTAAGATCTGAGAATCTGTAAAGGAATGATACAAACCATGCAAAAAGGACAGGATTAAAAATGAGGTTTGAGGTTTAAGCCAACTTGCTGGCAGGCTCTGGCCGAAGTAGCTGATCACTCATTCCCTGCCACAGTCAGTGACGTATTTTCACTGTCTCCTGAACAGCAGCTCCTGCAGGAGAGGAATCAACTGATCCAGAGGAAAACTAACCCAGGAAAAAAGAAAGACTAGTCTTCAGGCAGGATTATCTGATGCTGCTCACAAACTATCATACAAGTTGACAGAAACAGCACAAGCACAAAGCAGGGCGGAGACCAGAGGGCAAATCCAAGACCAAAGTGGAAACGTATCTGCAGCATCTCACATCGAGACAGCTTTGATGAGTCATCAAACTATACCCTAAAAATTAATCTATAGAAACATAGACATGTAAGTATAAACGGAGAGATTAAGGCAACACAAGTTACAACTAACAAACAAGATAAAACACAACAGAGCAAAGACCATAAGGAAAGTTCCATTACTTAAATGTAATAAGAAACAGTAAGATTGGCACTAGCTGAAATGTTCAACCATTTTTCAGAATTCAGATGTTATCCTCTGCTTCACTGGAATTACTCACTAAATTTATTATTTATAGATTCAACACGGCTAGAAAATCAAATTGCTCTAAAGGAGATTTGAAAAGTCCACTACCAAAACCAAATATGTACCACTGATCTTGAAAACCAGGAGCATCAACTCTATTCTCCAAATTTATATTCTTCAGAGTTAATAACTATAGTTACCTAAATGAATCAATTCTTTCCCTGTCTCTTATCAGATCATCATTGAATTACAGCTAAATCTGTTTAAAGCTAATACAATAAATTACACATCTTAACCACACTCTCTCTATTTTTAATCACCAAAGTTTCTCTAGTGCAAATGATGCATAGATTTTGGAGTACCTGAATATCTAAACCAAAAGAATATGTCCTCAAGAGGAAGGGTGTAATTCTAACTTTCTTACAAGGTTGCCTTTTCAACACAGGAAATTCAGCTGAAAACATAACAGAGAAGACGCATCATAAACCAGGCAAAATTTTAAAAACTAAAAAGTAAGGAATTCCTGTTAGAAGAAATGAATCAAAGACCGTAAACACCTCCAACAAACAAATAATAACAGGAAATGCCATTCAGTAAAGTAAAATGAACAAAGTAACCTCCTTAATCAACCGTGAAAATGATTATGATAAAATTAAAGTGTCTTGTAAAAACAAAGGATGAAAAAGCATAAAGGAATCCTAGGTGAGAGAGCTGACTACTTTAACAGCTTAAGCAGTATCAGCTGAGCAGGACCACTTTCCTACAGTTTCACAAACACATTTTCATTTAGTCAACTTGCAAGACTTGTTCAAAAAAGCATTGATCAACCCCCTTACTCCATCCTCAGTATCTTATGTTCACTATATCCACCAGGAATAAAGATCACTGTATTAAAAACATTTTTTTTTTCCATCCATATAGTCTACTGAACATTTTTCACCTTAAAGTCAAATGTGAGATCAAGCAACTGAACAGCAGCTGAAACCTGTCTCAGACATGCAGAAATAAAAAAAACAAGATGCAAGGGACATGGTTTAATTGGGCAGCAAGTTTACAAACCTTTTCTCCTGGCAACAACTGGTACTAACTCACATTACGCAGATGGTGATTCATCCTTCACCAGTTACACATTGTGGAGGTCTGCCATCAGTTCTCCACAGTTGACCCCTACACCAACTGGAGGGTCCTCATTGCCTTCCTTCTTTGCATGATTACCAGCCTAAGGATGAGGGGGTGTCTTTTTCAATGTGAAAACACTAGAAACGTCAATAGTCCTTTCCACCTTCTGTACAATAGTTTGTACTTTTTCTAATTTCATTCTAACTTAAATTTGGCCCTGAACCAAACTGCTATAAAGGGACATATGCACGGGACACAACATTGAAAAGATAAGGGCAACTAACAGGTTTGTCTCTTTCAACCTTGAGCAAGTGTCCAGCTAGTTAGCTCAGTATTTAATATGGGGATTAACTGAGCCTAGTGCTCATCACTCATGCCACAAGGTCAGAACTGTCTCACTCAGAACTGGCCCACCGAGGGTCTTGTACAGATCTGCAGCGAACAGCAAGTAGCATATTCACAGCACTGCCCACATGTTCTGTGGGTATTTGAATACCAACAGTCAATAATTCAGATCCTTTGAAACACCTACAGCTTCAAACTAGGAAATAATTTAGCTATGATCCCATTTCAAGGCTTTGTCCACCTTTGAAGGTTTTGTTGTTCCCCTGCACTCAATGTCACCATTCATATCTTTGTTCTATCCTTTAACAAGTTCCAAGTTCTACACACGTACATCTTCATTCATGTGGTTTCTCCTTAGTCAATTTACACCATCTCTCTTCAGTCAATAAAGCACAGTAAGCTCCTTCACTAAGGCCACCCAGTGTTAAATATGATGGAAAATAACAGGAGGATCTTCTAATGATCAGGACTTTACTTAAAGTCCTGCAAACAGAAGCAAAGAAGCAGAAATGGAGGGAGTTTGTGCACAATGAATCTCAATTACAAATTATTTCTAAAATATTGCAAATACTGTTTCCATTAAAATACGAATGAGAATTGTTGTTGTCACCAAAATACAAATAATAAATATGGGAAAAATGATTGTATGTATTTCCTGTCATTTGCCTATCACTTCTGTGGCCTTAAAATTGTAATACAAAATGGAATGCTTACATACAAACATTACTATTCTGAGAAATTGGTTATCACATTCAAAATTTGCCACTTTGAAACATGAACTGTTTACGACTCTAAAAAGTCAGCAGTAATCTGGGACTACATACTGATGTCATTTGTAAATGTCGTATACTCCCTCTATTCCAGTTTCTATCAAACTCTCTTCAAAGAATCATTACCACATATAAACTCAGTGTGTAAGCAGGACAAAATACATTATTTGAAAGCCAGACGAGTTCCTGAATGCAAAGTGAAAGTAAGTAGGAAATTGATTGCAGGCCTTCAGTTGCCAAAAAAAAAGTTCAACCACAAATTCACAATGGCACAGAGACAGAACTGGGTGTTTCATGAGCTGATCCCATTCTTTCCCTACTACACCTGTGAAAGATGCTTTCAGACATGCCACCTTGACCAAAAATACTGTTTGTCAAAGTCAACTGCTTTAAGCCTTTAGAAGTTAATGCTTTGGTCAGCCAGCCACCAGCCCAGCCCTACAGCAGGCTGACCCTTTGGGACTAGTGGACAGGGTTCAGGCATCACAGCATGCCAACCACACTCCATGCCCTGCCTGGAGCAAGATCTATGCCTCCCAGCAAGGTTTCTCTCCCTGGACCAGAATCCAAGCTTCAGCAGTGATAGAAACCAGCAGATCAGTTTCTACAGAAATCGGTTTATTTACCTGGACACTGCAATAACAAGTACTAACTCGGAGGATCTACAAGCCTTAGCTCAGCTTGTAACTGAGTGACAGTTCAGCCTCAAGGTAACGAATTGCTTCCCATATATCCTAACACCATTATCTCTCATCCTCTCTTTTCCTAAAGTAACACCAGAGACGTTAGCATCACAAGGCAGAAATCCCTGCCCCTCCAGCAGGAATCTCCAGCCCTGGCAGCCCCCTCTTTTACCTAGTTCCAGTTAACAACAAAGCACCACTGGTAGGGAGCCTGCCCACGTGAGCCCATCTAGCATTTCCGCCCAATGTGAAACCACGCGTTCAAGGGACTGAAAGCAGCCGGCATACATTTCAATAAACTGCAGCTGCACCTTGCAATAAAAAACTGTCACCTTGCCAAAGTTTTAAAATTACTCCAAACCAGGTCACGCAATGAGCAACAAAAACACCTCACACAGCATTTTTCTTCTGTGAGCACACAAGTCTTCTCTCATTTTCCTCTCTCTCATCGCCCTGCATTAGCTGTAATTCTAGCCACAATGGTGAGAAAAGAACAAAAATCTGCAATAAAAATATTTCTGACTACTAAAATATCTGATGGTATGTTAGAGGCACATACATCACTACAGTTTATCTTCCGTAAACCCAAGCTAACACTTTTATTCACATTACACTAAGCCACAGTAGTCCTATTAAAAACATTACTTCAGT
>JAAGAY010139454.1:0-17738 GCA_011801015.1 Ardeotis arabs
AAAAAAAAAAAAAAAAAATCTCTAGCAACAGGATGGTTCTGGAGTACCCAAAAGGATAAGTGGTCCTTGGCTTAAACAGACTGAGGAACTGTGGTCTAGAGACCTTCTCACCCTGCCAGCATCACCCCCATCCTGCAATCTGAACCCAGGCGCCAACCACCCCAGGCACGATAAAGCCACAAGCCAATTTCTCCCAAACCATGAGATTAGTTTACAATTCATGATCAAAACAAACAAACAGAGGCTCTTCCCATTTGCTGGTGATACTCTGAGTACACACAGTTCACCCTAGACGCATTTGCCTTTAAGAAATGAAATATTTAAATATTGCTAATATTCACGTACAGCAGCACCCTGCCGGAATGCAAGCCAGAAGGCTCCTAATTACAACCTGCAAGAGCTGGCACTTCCCAGCTCCTTGCAGGTGAATCTCCAGCTCTGGCACTAGCAGGTCAGGCACAAGCAGACATACTTACCACCAGTGGACAGAAAATGCTGAGTGTGTTTCTTTCTCCCCTTTTCCCCTTTAAGGTGTCCCATCCAAAGCCTGTTCTCAGACCTAGCTTACGCAGCAGGGCTCTCCGGACGAGCAAACCACAAGCTTTCCTACTGTGAAACAATCTATTTCTATAATAACCATGGTGGCATTCTGGGCAGCCCGGAGAAAGCCTGCGAAGAGCTGCAATGGTACCGCAGCGCTGCTGACACCTTCGCTGACGAAGTCTGAAGGGATTTTGCCTGTCTGATGCTCGCTGGACCTCGCCAGCCGTGAAGCACGGCTGCAGCACGCAAGGCAGAACGTTGCTGCATACCTCTGCAGCTGCCCCAGCGAACAGCCGAGCAGCACCCCTGCTCCCCCCAGAAGCGCCTGGGACACAGACCTGGGGTCCCCCCTGGGCAGAGCCCCAGCGCCCGGGCACCCCATAACTCGCATCCGACTGCCTGAAATGCAGCACCAGCACCATGTTAATAAGTCCAAAGAAGCCTCCAATTATATCCCTACCCCTCCTTCTCTCCCCTCCTGCCTTTTTTGTCTTTTTTTTTTTTCTCCCCAACTTTGGAATGTATTTTCTCTTGTGGCATCGCATGTTGTATCAGACAGGGAGACAATCCCATCAGGTTCCTGTTTTTGAAGCTCTGCACATAAACCTCAAGGCAGTCCTGTTACCAGTGCAAGGAAAACAGTGATTTATATGGAAATGAGACAGCCTAGACTCTTCCCACTGCTCGGTGATTTTTAGGGAGCATCTCCTTGGAGCAGAGGTGAAGTGCCGCAGCACCGGCACCCTCCCTGGCCGTGGCTAATGGATGCGCTGAACCGTGTGCCGCATGCCCTTCCTGAGCAATGCAATGCCCTGTTTTATACAGACCTTGAGACTTCAATATGCCCCTGTTTACACAGGCATCAACTGGTTAGTCTGGTCCATTTTACACGTATTTCTTGCCTGCAGGGATGAGTCTACAGTCAAATTCCCCCAGCAGCCAAAAGACCCAAGAGGAACTGCATCTGCCACAGATCAAACTCTCGCCTCTAACCCCTCTGCTCAGCCACGGCGCTGACACCAAAGAGCACAGGGAGTGTTTCCAGCGCTGCAACATGTGCTGCCAGCCCTTCACCTCACCTCAAAGGATGCTGAAGCAGCAGGCAGGAGCGGGAAGCACTCTGAAAATTGTGTTTACTTTGCTGTGTCCCCGTGGCAGACTTCCTGAGAAGCGAGTACCGCACTGCCTTCTGCTAGATGTTTTATATTTAACTTGGCGGTGGGCAGTGCCATGGCAATATCCCATCTGCTTCCCGCTTTCCCGGGAGAGATGTCAGCCGGCTCCCGCAAGGGCAGCTGCAGCCCCGCGCTTCCCGGCACGCGGAGCATCACCGTGCTCGGCTGGGGCTTCCCAGGCAGGCAACGGGGAGGGCACCTACACACCCCTACCTGAGCTGCTCTGGGCCAACATCTCCCCTACCCCCAAGTTCTCACTCACCCAAAGCATGCACCCCGTATCACACCCAGGTGTTTAGAAGAAAAGCTCTGGCTCACAGATGAACTCATCTGTTTGTACAGATCCTCCAGCCGACACGCAGGTGCAAGAAGAGCAGACAGGAGACCCGTTTTCCACAGGAGCTGGATCTCTGAGCTGTTTTTAACCACTTCTCCTGGGACTCCAAAGCTCAATCCGCAGCTGACCTACCACGAGCACGCTCACCGCGTGCAGACACTGACCCTCAGCCACGCACAGTACTGTGAGGTCCATCGGCGTAACGGCTCATCTCTCCTAAAAACTCAACACTGGGATTAAAATTGCCGGAAGGCAGCAGTCAGGAGGGTAAAGCCTCAGAGACAGAAAACACGCTTTGAGCCCTCATGTTCTGGCCATGGGATGGCTACGCAGCCCCACCGAGCCAAGCAAAACCACGCTGCCCCGTGAGGGAGCATCACCGCTGCAAATCCTTGTCCTCGGGAGGCTCCTTGCTCCCCTCTGATTTTCAGAATATTCAGGACTTGAGTTCATCTCAGCCATGGCCAAGTCTAGAAAGCTATGGTTTTCTGAAACAAAAGCTGAGGTTCTGATGGCTGATGAGCAACACGGCTGTAAAAGCCTCCGCAAGTATGCCAGGACTCACTGCAGGACCTAAAATCACTTTAAAATTTCTTTTTAGAGATCAATCTTTGACTTTTATAGAATCATTTGTTTTAGTAATGCCAGATAGTTTTCTCTGTAAAGCTGCATGGTGCACATTAAGCCCCTGAGCCTTCAGGAGGACTTGTATTTTCCATTTTGGGAGATGAAGGTATGCTTGGAAATTGCATTTACACCACTTTTTCTTGGTGTAGTGGGCTATCACTACAGGTGCAGGGACTTTCTTAATGTAAAAAAGTTTTTAGTAGCATTTCTTAAATACTCAGTTCTGGAAAAATAAAAGTACTTGTTATAAGGAAAGAGTTCAAGTACAGCGAGAATGGTGATGGAGAAACACACAACACAACACAATCCTTGCTAGCAAGAACCGCATTAAAAAAAACCTTTAGGGAAATTAATTTCTCCTTCAGTTGTAATTTTTGAGCTACAGCAACAAAAGAGGACAACTCTGGCAGATCTAGCAGCATCCTGCCATGGGATGAACTACTTTAATATTTCAGAAGATGAAAAGCGTGTACGCAGCTCCAGTGCCCGTCTGCAGTCACGACAGCGAAATGAAGTTTGGGATTTAAAAAGCCCAACACCAGTTCAGCGCAAGTTTAATGGATTATGTAAACTGGTACCCAGTTCAGCACAGCCTGCCTGCCATGCCCGAATGCTCATTTAGACTGGAGCTGTTTTCCACAGAAAGACACACTGTGCTGAATCCAAAAGGAGCCACCTTCCAGATCCTTACGATGCCCGATCCCACTGTAACCAGCTTCCTGCTCGGCACACGAGGGGCTTCTCTGTCCCGTCAGGAGGGCGCTCAGGCCACGGGGAAGCTTGGCTGCCGCTCCATCACACTGCGCTCCCAGCACAGACAGGGGCAGGGAGAAGGGGAAGAATTATAAAGTGGGAAAAAAAAACCCCAAAATGGTACATTGGCATTTCTGTCCTCAGCTCTGAGAGAGGTTTTGAAGACTCCGCATCCTCACTGAGGTCTAGCAGAGGCGCGGAAATAATCCACTGCTAAAAAGCTGTTTAATCGCTGATGTGCCTGAAGGCTGAATAAATAATGGAGCTGTTTTGGTGTGGGGACTGGGCCAAAAAAAAAATAGCTGGATTTTTGGCCTGGTGAAATTTAAAAAAGGAAAAAAAAGGAAAAAAAAAAGGGCATTCTTTTTTAAACAGTCAACAATTTTTGATTCAACCTGAAGTTTTTGTTCAATTTCCATGTGATTTTCTCTCCCCTTTCCATGTTGTCTTCTTTCCTCTTTTTAAAGATAATAAAAAATATGCCACTTTCTTAACAGAAATTAATGTATTAAAATAAAAAAGGCTTAAATTGATATTTGCTTTGAAAATGTAAAATGAAACATTTTGGTACTGTTCAAGTAAAACATTCTGAATATGATAAAATAGTGAAAAATCTGAAAATGGGAAAACAATCTTTCTGCTATTTTTAAAAACTCACACGCTTAGGTGCCCACATTTTGCTACTGCTGAAAGCAGGTGCATGGGACAGTGAGAGACATAAGATTTCTGTAACTCTGGGAGGAGCAGGGACACATGGCTGTGTTCAGGGTGAACACTAAAAAAAAAGCATCAGTACGAGATATCCCCGCACTGAAGACAGAGCCGCACAGGCAGCGGTGAACAGCACATGCTCACCCTCCAAGCAAAGGTGATGTCTCTGTATGCTCTGTAAGTCTCTGAGCTGCTGCGTTTGAGGAAACCCTCCAGCTCTGCATAACCCAACATCTGCCTCCAGGCTGGAGAGGCTCCCCCTCAAGTCCTCGTCGGAGGTGTAATTGAAAACTGAACACAGTCTTTCAGGATTGCATATTCTCTTCAAGGCAATTTAGACAGTCATTTCAGACTCTCCCACTGGAGCTGCCAAAGGACACGGTTTAGGGCTGGTAAAGCCAAGGCGTATGCACCCCAACTAGCTGAAGGTACGTGGTGGTTTCAGGAACAGGACATGCCAAGAACAGCCTGGTGCAGTTACTTTACTGATGTAAAGTCCAAATTGCAAAGCTCAGGGCAAAGACGGAGGCTACGGCTGTCCTGTCCATATATCACAACACACAGCACCCTGAAGAGCCAGAGGCACCCCTAAAAGCCGCCCCCCATAACTGAGAGTCAGAAGGCGATGCCAAGACCCAACCTAGAGGGTGTCTCTTCATGCAGTGCCAAGTGGCACGTGGGCAAACACGACCCAGACGAGTGCCTTTGGCTCTGATGATTCCCAAATATCACATCGTTTGTCAAACAGCGCCGGATGACGTGGGTTGGAAAAGCAAGGTGTGACTTACTGATGAGAGGTTCTCGTCTCTCCGCCTCCCCTGGCTGTGCCGGCTGATGAAGGATCGTGCAGAGAGTTTGTAGTGGTTCAGCAGACACGTGATCACCACCACCATCACCATCATCACCACCACAATTATGATTATCTGTACAAACTCCAACTCCGCTGCAAGAGAGACAGACAGACTTTAAGCCACTGGAAAAAAGCAGCAGGTAATTGAGCGCAAGAAGAACTAACGTGGCCGAGACGCCGGTGACACTGCTGCATCCCTCCCCCATAAAGCTCTCACACATGCATTTATGGGCCCTGTATGCTTTGAGCTCAGCTACTTACTTAATAAAAAACTCATTAATTCAGTTTTTCAGTGTCATAGAAGAATCTCTCAGAGGGATCTTTAAAGATGATCTACAGAGCAGAGCGTTTCCAAGCTACAATGCCAACTGGACGCCCCCACACCGGGTACAAAACCAGCAGCGTCTCAGTGCCAAAGGCACTTTGCTCTGGGCCACGGAGCCACGAGCCAGCGCAATTGCTCCTAACGAAACAATTTAGTTAAATGCAAGCTAGATTTCTGCAATTCTCTTCCCATCACCACCACTCCTTCCTCCAGGGAGAAGCGGACCGAAGCCCTCCCCGGCACATGCATGCACCAGGCACACATCCCCTCTGTCACAGGGGTCGGACGGCAGCACGGGGAGCCCATGGCACGGCGTAGCACAGCATGCACGGGCGCTGGCAGCCCCCCACTCCCCAACACTGCCCCACTGGCCACAGGGCACAGGCAGGGAGACCTCCTGCTTTTCGGTGAGACGCTAGACGGGCACAGTGTGGCTGCTGGCAGGGGCTGCATCCCAGAGCCCCAGACACCCCTCGGCTCAGGGCTCGGCCAGCTGACAGCGGCAGCTTGAGTGGCTTGAACTGGCACAAGGGAAAACTGCCAAAAATCCTCCAAACAAACAAGAACAAGCAAACAACAGACTATCCGGTCAACTCTGCAGACACTTGGCAGGAGGCAGCAAGAAGCCGCTCCTAAAAGTTCCTAAGGAAATAATTCCTCACACCTCTCTGAGGCTAAGGAAAATTGAGCAGTGGAGGCAAACGTAGCGCCAGGGTCATTATTTCCATGCATTTGGCACCCAGAGAGCAGAGGCCATCCCTGAACCGCTTGTTGCCCCCCCTGAGTCCCCTCATGTCCGCAGCAGCCAGGGCTCGCCGTGCCAGGACCAGGCAGCAGCAGCTCCAGTGCTCATCATGAAGCAGAAGCTAGACCAGCAAAATTAAATAGTTTGGGGGATTAAAACTTTGTTTTCTTCTCAGAAGGGACAGTTATAAAATCCAGTTTTGGAAAGCTGTGCCCTAAGCTATCTTGGATGCTGCCATCTGTATTTTATCTATACACACACGTATATATCCGTGCATTCATAGAAGACCCATCACGCCTCGAAGGGCAGCATCTCACCGCTCACACCAGCTGGGGTGGCTTCTGCTGAGTCAGGCAAAGTTTATTTTATTTTTTTAATGGAAAGTTTTATCCTGGCAGGTGGCATTTAAGTGCCAGTAAAAGGAAATAAATGTCAAGAAAACACTCCAGGTGGTAAGTGCTGCCAGTTACCTCGGAGCTCATTCTGCTCAACGGCGGCTATTTCAGCCATCGCCCAAAATGCTTAACCAGCTCTGCCCACCGCCTTTAAAAAGCAGAATTATGCCTTGAAAGCAGGAGCCTTATCCACCCCACAGACCCCTCTGGGTTTTCTCTGGGGCACCCACCAAGAGCCAGACCCCACAGGGGCACTGACCCAGAGCCCCCTGCCTCACCTACGCGCGGGCAGCAGAGCCCGTGGGCTGGAGAGCAGCCACCCGGCTTGGGTGCAGAGCTTGCTTCTTGCAGAATTCATTACAGAGAAGAAAAAAAAGAAAACAAAACACAACCAAGGGTTTCAGGAAGAATTTGCCCTCAAAACACAGTATGTGCTTTAGCCACAGTAAGAAAATGCAAGGAAAAAAAAAATAAATTATGCCAGTGATGGAAAACTTCCTTTTCTTAAAAGGGGTTGTATTTCTGGAGAAAAACAAGACCATGGCAGTAGTAAAGGAAAGTCCATTTCCTAGCATGAGAGGTCCCTTATATGAACCAAACCTGGCTAAACTGGCCATGGTGCCTTGGTGACACAGGTGAAGTTGTGGCCATCAGGAAGCGCTGCCCTAATTCCGAGGAAGGAACACACACAAGATGTGTCACCTACACACGACCTCAGCCAAGTTTCCTGCACACACGCACAGACATCTAACGAGCAGAGCCTGAAGCAGAAGAAAGGGTGGGAACGCCATCAGGCTCTGGGACAACACACCGGCATCTCATGCATCCTCATCCAGCCCTGAGTGCCGTTCATTCTGGCTCTGGGACTCCTGTAACGGGGGTATTACAAAACAGCTGCCAAGAGCTGCAACAGCAAGGCGCAGTACAATTACCAGAACGACGGGGACGTGGCTTTCCGGCAGGGCCGCTCCTCCTGCCCCATCCCTCCCTCCCGTGTTCTCCTGGAGCTGGGCCCCCCACAGGGACCACGGGGCAAGGCCTGAGGCGCAGGCAGGGTTCGGCCACACGTCATGCCGTGCTCCTCAAACTCAAAACTGGGTTATTCCAATGTGGAAGCTAGTCTAACGTTACGGCAGTCACACTGGCGTTATTAATAGAGAGCGATTTTAATATCTCACTTTGTGGGAGGAGGGAGAACAATTAAGCTGCAAATTAACATTCTGTAAATGGGTTTGGTGAAACACGTCTGAACGTTAAAACCTGATCAGCCCCCCTGATCATCAGCTGGACTTTGGCCTTTTCGTGCCAACAGCCTTGCTCTCCTCCGGTCTCCTTTACCAGCACAGGGAAGCAAACAGCTCAGTCAGTGCAGCGGAGCACATCCACCCTGTCCTGCGTCACAGGCGACAGCTCCAACGTTTAAATATTGTATACGAGAAACGCATCTGCCCCCAGGTCTTCTTTGGTGGTGATGCTGAAATTAAAATTTTGTCCCAGTGCTGTCTGCACACAGGAGGCAGCCAGAATCAGGAACCTCCGCTCTGCGCAGCAGCGGGAGCTCAGGGCAGAGCGGAGGGCACGCCATGCCCCGAGTTTTGCTCTATGCCAAGGAGCAGCACAGCGGAGCAAACACATCAGGTACGCTGAGATGAGCTTTAATCCCAAAAAAGCTCATGTTGCCCAATCTGGCCTTTGGAAAAAAATAAAATAAAAATCGAACCAAAACAAAAAAAGTCCCACGCACTCATTTGGTGCCTTTCAAGTTTCAAGACACTCATACCCACTCGAGGCACCAAAGCTTCTGCCAACTCTCCCTGTTTTAACTTGTCTTTATGGGCTGCATTTGCAGAAAGGGGAAAAAATCCAACACACTGGAAAGCTGGATACACTCAGTAAGATTTTATCCAAGCAGCTCAGTCAAACTAATGAAGAAAGATCATTAAAAACCCAAACTTTGAGTTAATACGTTATTATACAAGTGCAATTCAGCTGCTATGCTAATAAAAAGCCTTTGGGGAATGAAAACCAAGCCAAACTGCAAAGCACATAATTTATAATGCTACTGGTATTCTTAAAAACACACACACAACAAAACAAGGAGAAAAAATACTGCACACATTTTGTATTTGGCTTCCTAATCATTGTCACTTTTCAATTAGGAGAGACCTCATTCCATTTGTCTCCGTAATTCCCCCCAAGGGAAACGTTATAAATGCACTCGGCTTTACAAGATGGGCATATTCAGCCTCCAAATGCAGAGTAAGGTCACACTAATTTAATTTTGCATAATTTTTACCCCAGAATACATTTCAAACTAACAGGTTCAGACATCACATTTAAGTGACACAACCTGCTTTTCTGTATTTTCTGTCTAGACGCTGCAGCTTTGGGAGTCGGTTGCACGCGTGCAACTGTTTTGCAACTCAGCATTTTTCCCCCAGATTCTCACAATCCTGAAACTGGATATTCGTGATCGAGTAAATTCACTTGTCACGTCCCATTCGTCAAGTTTGTTGCTCACTTGCCACTTTGAGCCCCATGTGGCCTTGAATAAGGGTTTCGCAGTGGATTACGGTGTTACATTAATAAATGACAGGAGAGCCCGCTGCTTCCCAAAGCCTGCCCGCTCCGCAACACGTGGGCTGCGGCTGCTCTCCTGCTCAGAGGGCTTTCGGAGGAAGGCAGAGTCATGCCCTTGTTGCCTGGCCACTGAGACAATAAGGCCGTAAAGCATCTGAAATTTATCCAAATGGAAGCCGGTGCTGAGGCAGAGGCACCTCACTGGCACGGCTGCTGGGGCACCCAGCCCCACTCCTCTCACCGGACATTTACAGCTGGATGAAAGCAGCTGCAGAAAGGTGCATTTCAGAGCTTCCTCGAGTGCCTAGGAACAAAACGCTCAGCACCCACAGGTTTAAATGTATTAACATTTTTGCAAGGGGGAGAAATATTTGAGTCAACGGTGATGCTGTGAGCGCTGAGCCTCCACACACACACGGTTCACGGCGGCCGCAGGGGACAGAAGGCTACGATACACCTTAAATGTGTTCCCTTACTTTTCCTTTTACAGCCATACCACAGTTCATAAAACGCTTCCTATGAACTTTATTAATGCTCTTCCTCCCACAGAATATCACTGCTGAAGACAAATGCTCCAAAGTATAGAGAGGCAAGTATAAACATGAAAAAGAAAGAAAATACACCTGCATTTTGCTGCAATCATGACGGGTACTCAGGCTGTCATTTACACGTGGACAGAACAGCTTTCAGACAGGGTCTCAGCCAAGACAACCTTTGCTTTCCAACAGGTATAACACACATCTGCAGGTCAAAACAGTTATCTGTACGCTTCAATTACAATTTCTATATATATTGGAATTGCATATCCTATGAGAAGTGATGAGAAGGAGAAGTGAAATTACTCAGGAGATAATGGCTTAGCTGAACAAATGTAGCTGCACTAGCCACAATTCCTAAGGAAAAAAGTTGCAAAGAAAAAAAAAAGCCAGTCATCATAAATGCTGTGGTGCGTTGTGCTAAAAGCCAAGTCTGTTTTGCTGAGACAAAATTAAAGCAAGCAGAGAATCCCCTGCAGAATACTTTGCTTCTCCTATGCTCACTTTCACTTCCTCTGGGTATTTTTATCATTTAAAACCCCTTCGTTCTGACTTGAAACAGATTGCTGGGACAGTTCAAGCACAATGAGTCTGATCACAAGCTCACACAATGAAAAATATGCTCTTAATGGTTTGGAGAAATGCTTTCGTCTGCTGGTGAACATCGGCCTGGTGCAAGGCAACCCAACGCCCTGCTTGGAGCCAGACAGGAGACAGCCCCCGAGCAAGGCTCGCTGTTGAACGTTAATGAACCGTTATAATTTTCACCCAGGAGGGATGTGATATGCACCTCAGCTGTCGGATGCTCCTGTGATGGTCCCGCAGCATCAGAGCCCCACCATCCCTCCTTTCAACAGCACTCTTTGGGAAAATACATCTAAAACTGTGGTTTGAGGTCGCTCCATGTACCTGATAGAGAGGAGGGCTGGTAACAGAGGCAGGCAGAGCCTTCACTGGGCTTTGGGAGCGTTGGGCACCGCCCCATCGCTACGGGGGAACTCCCAACATTGCCCCAACATCTGCAATAGCAGAGGTCAGAGAAAGGCAAAAAAAAGTGGGTTTAAAACGAAAGCTGAACTCCAGCAGTCCCCTCTCATCTAGCAACTGATGTGAATTTGAGTAGTAGAAAAATCCAAAAGGAAATGAGTAAGAGTGGGGGAGACTGAAAAGCAGCTGGGAACAATGCAGACTTTGCTGTTTCAAGTTTCAGAGAACTCTGGAAATAGCATTTTCCCCTGAATCACTGCTGCGCCGTCACTGCCCACGCAGGTACTCGCTCCCAGCAGCCTGGCTCCTGGCTGGCCGGAGGGGTGTTTGGCCCGGCCCCGCATTTTAGCCCACTGCAGCACAAGGACTGTCTCGTTGAAGACCCTCCACAAACACCTACAATCCCAGATAAGAGTCCCTGTCTGTGTTGGGATGTTACTTTGCAACCCAGCTGTACGGAAGTCTCAAAAATGGCCATTTTCCACCGTACACAGGGACTATTTTTAATTACATGTCACTTGTTTTCCCAGCAGAACATCCTGTGAGTGCCTAATGCAAGAGCTGAGGAACCCCGCTGCGTACGGCGCCTCCACCTCTGGTCCTCACTTTCTCTGACACACTTACAACTTTTGCACTGAGGCTGAACAGGATGGTTTTGTATGGAGATTCCTCCTGCTGCCTAAGAAGGCTTAATAAAATGGGCAGAAAGAGATTGAGACTTTCGTAACGTGCCTGTTGTAGTACAGAGAGATGCAATTAGGTCTTGTACAAACCTGGACAGCATCTCTCCGGAAGACAGAGGCTAAGGATGACTTCTCATGGCAGGTAGCGTGAGCTCCATTCTGCCCCTGCAGCACCTCGACCATGGCAGCAGGGCCCGCAGGTGCCCACGCAGGGTTTTGGCACAAGGCTTTGCCCACAGTGGTGGGCACACCTCAGTCTCTCCCCTCCCTCCCGGCTCAGGAGAGCGGCAGAGCCTCAGCCCATGGATGAAGTCACTGCACAGATACAGGGGGCTGGCACCAGGCAGTGATGTAATTAAGGTCTCCAAAGAGGGCGAGCACCTGGAGCAAGGCTTGGCATGGGAGATGCACCATGGTGAGAGGGGGGGAGTGCTCACCCTGACCCGGGCACCTTCATCAGTTGCCAGGCAGCAAGCCGAGGTACCCAGCCCGTCCGCCGCAGAGGGACAAAGTCTTCCCTGGGTCACACAGCCCAGGATTGAGATGCAGCTCCGACTCTGCCTCACTGAGGACCCTGATCTCTCCTGGAATTGCAAGACGAACACAGCCCCAGTGCAGGCACAGAGCCAAAGAGTTCACCAACAGCAGGATGGAATTACTGGGCACAATATCTATTGGCATGAGTGGAGAATCCATGGCAAAGGGCACCCAAGCCCTCTGCAAACAACCAGCCCTCGGGTGAGTACAGGTCTTGTACTGGATACCTGATGGCACTGTGCAAAGAGCCAGGTGATGCTAACAGAGAGGTGGGGGCAGCGCCAAGAAGAGCATCTCGCTTTCTGCCCCTGCAGCCCTTGCTCCAACTACGAAGCAGCACTTTCCGCTCCCTGCCGCGCACGGCCGCTTCGTGGAGCGCCTATAGTTATTTACAGAGCCCAGTTCTCACGGGTGACTCAGCACCATGATTCAACAGATCCCAGCCAACAGCCCACAGCGACGCGGAGCAGGGCAGCTTGCTGGGGACTGTCCCACAGCAGCGCTCGGTCAGCGGCACCGGCCTCCAGCACAGCCCCTGGGGACTGGGGACAGTTGAGTCACGTCTGGTCCTGAAGCTTACAAAATCCATAAATGAATTGCTGCCTACCGTCGGCTAAATAGGGCGGCACTGTAATGTCACAGTGCATGTCCCGGCTTCTTCTGTAATCCCTGGGGATTTAAGGTAAGTTCAACCAACGGCAACGCTCCGTCCTCCATGCACCCCTGCTCACACCCCAGAAAGGAAGGTCCCTACACACATACACACACACAGAGTCGTTCCAGACAGGACAAAATTAACCGGATGAATTAATGAAGAGCATTCACAAATCTGCAGCAAGCACTTTCATCCCTGATTTTCCATTAACACCTCTGATATCCACAGAGCCACCCTGGCTGCGTGACTCGGAGCAAGAAGCAGCAGAGATGTGCACAGCCCTGATTGCAGTTCCTTCTCCTCCTGATTTTCCCATTTTTTCATCCACCTCCACCCTTGGGCATCTTCTGCTTGAACAGCTTCCCTGTAGCTCCTGGCGGCAGCGCTCTAGTTACATTAAAAAAGCACCTAAGAGACATAAGTAAGGGTACAGCTACTTTGTGCAAATGAGGCTATTCAAGGGTAATCAGGAAGGTTCTGAGGAGAAATGGCAGTCCACAGACTGGTACTAGCAATAATTCGAAGCTTGGAGATGAAGAGCATCCATGTATCCTTCCTCCCTATTTGAGAGTCCCCAAATTCTGCACTTACAAGCTTTGTGGGATGCCAAGCAGGGACGCCTAAGGATTTCAGCCAAGAACAGTTTCAGGCCAGTAACCTTAAAGGCTTCTAAACAAGTCTGCACAGCTCCTCAAAGAGCAAATGGAAAATAAACCCTGGAATAGGAGCAGACAAAGGTCTCCCTCTTCCAGGATCAGTAAGTGCCTGTCAGCACCCAAAGCCTGGGCTGCTCCATTACCATCCTACAACGAGCAACCTCCTCAGCCGCCGGTCCAGAGGTCCTCGCCTGCTGCTGTGCCCAGCCACAGGCTTTGACAGACAGCAGGACATGACCCAGCATTTTTTCCAACAGACCTGGGCCGCCGTCTTCGCACGAAACTTATTGCCAATGGGTAGGCAGAGACGCTGCCCTAAACGAGAAGCGATGGGTCTGATTTCAGCTGTTCTCAGCACCCACATCTCCGGCTGAAGGCAGGGGCAAAGACGGGGGCTTGGGCACCAGCAGGCTGCAGAGGAGGAAGAGAGACCCTTATCCATTCTGTCAGCTATCTGACAGCCCGACCCGCTCCCCTCCCCAGTCTTCGCTGACATTTCAGAGCACCACAGCCTCAGCAGTGCCTGCAGGCACCGGCAAGAACAAGGGGACGCGCAAGGACAGTCCTTGCCACGAACAGCTGAGAGCCTACCGCTACCTCGCGTGCCCTAATACTTAGGGCACAAAACAAGTCCTGACCACTTTTGGAAAATTAAAGCTGAGGCCACCCCATACCGTCTCGCCTTACACATACTGACACATCATCTTCTGCAAGCAGAGAACCAGAAAGGCCGGGAGCTGACATTTCTGCGCTGGGCTGCAGCAGACCTGGGCCAAAGAGGGGTCCACAGAGCTGGCCGGGGGTCTGCTCGGTCCCTGTGCGTGCCCACCTAGGCTCAGTTCAGAGCGGGTTTTATGCCTGCCCCAGGAGCTCGCATTTCTGCCTGCCGGCTGCGAGTGCACTTTCGGAGAGCAGAGGACAGATGTTATACCACAACTTGGGCAGACTTTGGACCAGCATGTGGCTCCCTGGAAGGTCTGAGAGCTAAACTCAGCAGAACAGAGTCCAGCCAAAGTGTGGTTGTTATGCCAGATGCTCATCAAAGCCTCTGTAAAAGGATGTGGGTTAAGCAATGTAGCCAAAGAGTGGACCTCATTTTTTCTACTCAAGGCTAAAAAATGTGAATTTGAGAAGAGCCATTTGAGTCTAGTCACCATTCAGAGCTATGATCTTAGCAGGGAATAAACTCCCAGCTCCTCAAGGAGCAGCTGTGGGGGCCTGGACCCTACAGCATCGCACAGGAGGGGCAGCAGGGCCAGTGCTGGGACCACGTCTGACCACAGCCTCTCACGCTCCTCTGGCCATACCTATGGTGTGGAGGAAAACACCCTGGCACGGCAGCCACACAGCCCACTGCAAGCAGCTCTGCCCTGGCCCATCCTTCCCAACTCTGCCTGGAAAGGAGACATGTCCATTATGCTAAACATTACATCTGAACTGCTCTAATTTAAGCAAGAACCAAAACGGCTCCGGGCAGCAGCTGGAATCCAAAGCTGCCAGAGAGGGTGCAGCACCGAACCCTTCTCTGGGTTTACAGAGGCCATTTCATCCACCAGATGCCAAGCTCCACTTGTTAAAGAGACCAGTGTTCTCCCTCTCGGAGACTGTGAACAGGGAAGAAGAGATGAAAGAACAAAGAACTTCAGATGGTAGATTACTCACCCTCCGCTGCTCGGCTGTTAGGTCATCTTAGAAACAATCAGACCAGGCAAAGTCATCACTGCAATATTTGTGTGCTAGCATTTATCTGCTACATTTATCTTCTAAGTAATACCTCCGTAAAACCGCATACAAAGGGCCCACCTGATTGTCAAGGGTTGTGTTTGTTTACAAGGCAGCATGGGAAGCGCGGGAGATAGAGGTTGATCTTGACGTTGCCGCTGCCGGCACTACACAGCAGCATCCTGAAGCCGGAGCTGCAGCAGCAACACCGAGGCATCAAAGGGAGCAGGACCAGGCCTGTGACAACAGGCAGGACAGCTGGAAAGAGCCAGCTGGATCTGGTCCTGCTTCACGCATCATCAGTACAGTTAACAGCTAAATTGCATTTCCAGATTCAACACAGCCAGTTCTGATGTACACAGCAGAAATAACACTGAGCTAGTGACGGCAAGCTGAGCACGGGGCAGGAGGGCAGAGAGCAAGTGGGACTCAGAAAAGGAACTGGTTTGAGAAAAATCTTTGCTGGAAAACGGGTGACAGGGCCCCAAGAGGTCATACTCATGGTGTCAACCCTGGGGCTGTAACTGTGTGTTTAATATAGTTCGTTTTCTTCATTTGTCACCCGGGGTAATCAAGCATCACATCCTCTGAGTCACTGGCAAATGATGGCCTCATCCTGCACCCCCACCACCTCTTTTTGTTTGTTTTAAAGAAAACATCCCCATTTCATGCTTATAGCCACAGAAGTATCAGACTGGTTGGGCCTCAGAAAATTTTTTAATCCTTAAAACGCGGTAACTGTCCTGATCACACACTGTGCCTGATTTTAAAAGGTGACCTTTCCGAGCTCACACGGCGATGGCGGCAGCTGCGGGGAGCAGGACCTGCACTGAAGGGCCAGAATGGCAGGATCAGCGTGGCAGCGCTCAGCTTTTACGTGGAAATCGCAAACATGAGAGCTGGGGTCGGCAGCTTTCTCAGCCAGGACACCTCCTGGCTCTGAGCAGAGGCCGTCAGCTGGAGACTTGTTTAGAGAAACTCCTGAAGACATTAGCCAGCTCCCTCAGAGCAACGAGAACTAACAAGGTTCCTTGGGACACTCGGACTCTCTGAAGTCTTGCACACACCAACCCCCTTCCCTCCTTTTTGTGCCCATTTCTCTCACCCTCCCCCTTCCCAGGGTTTTGAGAAAACATATTTTCTGCACAGTAAGCTTGATCTCGGCCTACTGAGATGACTGGAAGGAGTATGTTGCTTTTGAAGTTACTCCCAAGCGTAAGGACAGCTAAACTGGATTAAAAGAATAAAGTAATTTTGATTTTGCACTTGAAAGGTAAAGGTAAATTTGCTTGCTCACTAGAAAACGCTGAGCAAGGCTCATGGCCTCCACCAAGCTGAGAACAACCAGAGCATCTCCTGCTCCCTGAGGGGTGGCACGATGGCATCAGGCCTGGACGATATCCGGGGCAGGGGTGAGGGCAGTGCATCACCTCGCCCCTCAAACAGGAGCATCCAGAGAGGGACACAGGAACAGGAGTTTACGGTCTGCAATCATAAATAGCACAAACAAAAAAAAAACCAAAAAAAAACCCAGAACAAAACAAAACATCTACCAACAAGTGAAAAAACACAGTACAAAATATCCAGATCAAACCCTGCCAGCCAACCCTGAAAGACCAAAGAGGTTTGTTTGTCAGGGGTATCTCTACAGCCAGTAAAAACAAACACATTAATAAATAAGTACTTTCCTATACCCTGGAAATACTCCTAATCAATATGTGGCTTGCTACTGTAGATGGGTTTTTTTTTTTTCCTTCCACCCAGCAGAAACTCATGACAAAGGAAAGCACATCTCATTTATGAACTTAGCTATAAATACTTTTGCTAACTGCCATTTAGGAATTTCATTTCCTGCTTGAGCAAGTCCTGTTGAAAGAGGCAATTACCAAATTTGTTTCTAGTTATAGAAATAGATGTTTGTTGCTGCCCACATCTGTTTCAACAGACAAATTGCCAGTCGCGGACGCTCCGAGGAGAGCAAGCGCTCCATCCAGGGAGGGCTTTGCCACCTCTCCGGAAAGCTAAGAGCAATTAAAGGAATCGGGTTCCCGATTCCTGCTGTGTTGGAGCCCTGTCTCCAGCTGCACCCGAGCTGCCTCGCACCAACGGGACACCTGCAGCTTCGCAGTCACCCAGCGCACGACACCGACCGCTGCCGGCAGGCAGTGCGGTAGCCCGCTCCCCGCTCCCGCTGCTGCGGAGACGCTGAGGAACAAGCGTTTCATTAGGCACCGGGCCCATCAACACAAGGCAACTTTAATTCCGCAGGTCCCGAGATTGCAGTGCGCTGCGTCTGTTGTGCGCGCAGAAAGGAAGGCAGCAGCAGAGCATGCTCGCCTGCAAAGCAGTGAGATGGCACAGGCTTTCCTGCTCCGCGTGGGACATCCCACTGCAGAAAAGCCAGCGGTGATGGCACGCGGGCACAGAGATGGAGGTTTACGGCTGTCATCAGCACAGACCACAGCCTTTCCCAGCTGAAGGCTGTATATACCAGGTTTTATTTGCTGGGCCTCCCTCTCCTGTGTCCTCCCTTGCCACTCCCCTCCATCCTGGCTGTCTTCTAGAAAGTTTCCATTTCCACTTATTCCTGGGAAAACCATTCATCGGGCAATTCCCAACGCACTCAGCCATGGCCCCACCAGAGCCAGCTGTGGCCCAGGTGCCCCGGTGCCAGCCCCCAACCCCCAGCACGGTGCCTGGCAGGTCCTGTGGGACCAGCGCTCGAGCAGGGGCATCCTAAGAAGGACACGGGGACAAGCAGCGACGCCCGTGCCTCCCTGCCGCAGCACAGCACCCATCGACTCGCGGCCAGCGCCCAGCTCAGGGATGCGGCCTGGGGTGCAGAGCCCCGACGCGTGGCTCACAGACGGGTGTTGAAACAGGGATTGAGCAAGTTGGCCAAAACCCCAGAGGTCACGACA